>JAUTDX010002204.1:0-35425 GCA_030844895.1 Ambrosia x helenae
CAACAAGAAATCTCTTATTGTACAGTTACAGCCTATGCGTGCAAATGAGCCGAGCTACTCGCGAGCTATCTAAGCTTGGTTTGGAAAAAAGCTTGAAACGAATCAAGTCTATCTGAGCTCAAGCTCGAACCTAACACAAGCTCGTTTAGTAAACGGGCCCGAGCTTCGATTATCAAGCTCGAACTGGCTTGCGAGCTTAAACGAGCCACTTTTTATGTATTTGTATTTTAATATATTAAACATATATTTAAATAATGATAATCACTATTTGTAATATACTGAAAAAAATAACTAAATTAATATATAACAGTACTTATAAATAAATAATAAACAGCTGGGCTCGAGCTGAAAAGCTACCTATAAACCAAGCTCGAGCTTTAGAGACAAAGCTCCAATTGTCGTCAAACTCGAGCTTGAAAAAACTACCTACAAGCCAAGCTCGAGCTTTAGAAACAAATCTTAGATGAAGTCGAGCTCGAGCTTTCATAACTTAATCGAGCTCGAACTCAAGCTTGACTTGGCTTGTTTGCACCCCTAAGTTCAACTTATATTAAAGTTAAAATTTATATAAAAAAATATAATATAGTATAAAATGTTATATATAACCATATAAAGGGATTAGATTAAAAAAAATAGAAATACATACACTTCAACTCGGACAATGATGACCAATACAGCTGGTCATGGGTGGAAGGGTTTAACAACACGATTGAGTGGGTTCCCGTCCAGAAGGTCACCGGTTCGATCCTCGCCGCGTGTAAAATATGCGATTAGGCTTTCAGGCCGACAGGGTTATAATACCCGCGGATGCTTGGATTCAAACTCAAGAGGAGATAGTCTATCATCCCGGGCCGTTAAAAAATATATACAACACAAAAACGGCCCTACTATATATGTAGGAACAGTTTTTAAATTGGCGCCAAATGTGTGTGACTGTGTTTGAAGAGAGAGAGAGAGAGAGAGATATGAAGGAGTTCATCATGATATTCAAAAACAACGAAGAAGGAAGGTCTACCTGTTTCATCCAATCGCAAGGCTAAACCGATCAACACTCCATCGAAGAAGCCAATTCATCATCAGCCGCAGCAGCATAAGGTCAGACAACTCATTAACCATCAATTCACACTGTTTTTTTCCTCTTTAATCATCAATGATCTTATTATATAATACTGAATAGACTAACATGCTTACTTAATCTAACAGAGCATCAAAAAGAAATTAAGTTTCGCTTTCTCTCCAATCACCGAATCTGACGATGCTATAAATCCATCGGATAAGGACTCGATCTCAGAACCTGTTGATGTTATTCATCAGTCCACTGTAGAGGTGTTTTAATCGTGTTATATCATTAGATCTAATCCGTATTTGATTGTGTTATTTCTAATCGTTCTGTTATTTATTTGATTATTTTACGCACAGATCAATAAATCGAGCTTAGATTCCGGACACGATCTGGTTTCTGAAAACGAAGTTGTGGTTCAGCATCCAGAACATTCGATTGAAGTATCTTCTGTCTCGGAGGCTTTTGTTTGTAACGAAGATCCGTTAACTGAATCTATGGAGGTATATTTTTTTAATTTTATTGGAATTATAATCATATGATGTTTGATTTACTTTATGTTGAATATATGTTCTAAGGTATAGAATGATAAATTTAGGGCACAACTTTTCGTTTGCTTCATCGAATTGAACCAGTGATTAGGCTGCAATTTACTCCTTTAAAATAAGTTGACTATTCCATATTCAGTATTTACGGCTGCTTCTAGTAATCTGCATTTACTCTTCACTGTTTCAGAGCTACATTGTGTCTTCGAAACAACTTATTTCACCACCATCTGCTACAACTGGTTTGATAGACTTAACTCCATCATCATCAGCCTCCTTAGTAACTCATTATGGAGCTACAAGAGAAGATATGAAGTCATTCGTACCGATAAATGATCTAAGGGAATCCATGTGCCAGGGTCTGAATTCAGCTGACTTGGAACCTAAATACAAGAAGCTTTTTGAGCAATGGTTAAGATGGTACTGGTTGAGGAGGTTAACTAGTTTGCATGAAGACAAGGACACCATAACTGTGCTGTTGAGCTTTGTATTGGCGGCCATCGTTGCTGGTTCTGTTGCTTTCTTGTTGTTTTATGATATCCAAAGCTCTTACTACAGCCCTCAACCAACCTAAATCTTCAAGTGTTTGCTGATCCGACCCTAGCGTCAACTGTAAGATTCGATTCCTTTCTATTTGCTCCATCTCTAGACCATTTCATTTGAAAACATGTATCTCTTATCATGATTGACTGGTTCTGATCATTCATAAGGTTACACACTAATGGAAGAAATGAATTTAGATTTTGGAGTACCTGTATTAAAGGTAACTGATAATGTGATGATAAGTTGGATGGTTTTCAAAAGAAGCTTTTCAACCATATGAATGTCTTGGGTATGAAATTAAGTTTGGGAAAACCCAAAAACACACTTTTTGGACACAAAACTTTTAATAAAACACAGAAAGTTGATGTTTATATGCACATTGATTAAAGATTACTGAATCTGTTCACCAAATTCATCATATGTATATAAATTGAGACATAATTTCATTTAGTGTTGCACAGTTTTATTTAAAAGTTAACTAACCATTATATTTGCAATTTCTTTTTTTTTTTTATGAAAACTGACATATTTTTGTTTGTAACACTCACGTTTCCATAACGAGATAGAGGAACAATTAAATCAAAACTTATAATTTATAAACTATTTCGATAATATAATCCTAAACAATTTATCGGGATAATTTTAGGCGTGTAAACTTCTAAAACATTATGACACTAGGAATCTTCGATGCCATATTTATTATAAAACTATGCGGCCTGATTATTAGATGTCGTGGGCTAATAAAAAACAAGTATTTATGACTTAAATACCTATACTAGTACGGGTAAGTAAGGTTGTCTCCACAGGGAACGTGTGGTTAGTATGCGTTTGGAAATTAAATTAATAAATTACTGATCTTGATTTGGGGTTTTGTTTGATTAAAAGTGAGCAAGCAATTAAAACGAAAAGAGTTATCAGATTAACAAAGAAAATGTAACTTCTACCCGAGATTTAAGTTACAAATTTTTAATATAAACTTAGTTTAATTACTAAAACACAACATAGACATGGCTTTGGGATTTCTGAGTTGAATTAACAACTAAGAACAAATTTTAATAATAATACAACCTAATTGCCCGCTCAAAATATCAATTACCCACCAATTTACTATCCCACTAACAATGCAAGAAATTGCCATACGTTTGGTAAAAGACAGACAATTCAATATAAAATAAATGTTTCAACAACTCAAACACAAGTGGTCAAGTTATACCATCTCAGAATGTAAATAAACAAAGTCCAATGAAAAAACTAAAACCATTCACCCGGAAAAAGTTAAAAAAACTACTAGCCTTGCAATTGCAAACATGTCCCTTATTGTCATTGATTCCAAACTATCAAAATCTTATGTTAGTCCAAGCTATCAAAATCTGTATGGGCTTTTTAATTCCTTGTTCCTCTTTCACATGATCCAGCCCACAACATTTCATTTATATATTTATTTTTCTCTGGTACATTACTAATTTAAGGCCCATATTTTGTACATAGCAACAATATTTAGTTTTATTTCTTTTGTTATTTGTTTTCTTTATTAACACGTAACATTTGAAAACCATTCAATCATTAATTAATACTTATAAATTTGATTTTTCAAATTTCATTTTATTTTTATTCATTTTAAAGTTATTCGTTAAAACTAGATTTCATCATAACCTACAAAATATTCCAAAAAAAAAAATAAAAACCATTCAAAGTAGTATATTCTGAAACAGTATCAATGCATTTTTATTATTAAAAATATAAAATAAAGTGTACCTAAAATGCACCGATCAAACACTAAAATATATACCAAACAAAATATTAACAAGGTGTGTTTCACAGCACGTCAGTATGCGGCTTGATTATGTTAAGATTATTGTCGACTATTTACATCAGAACGTTACAAGGTCGAGTTTAATCGTTGAATCAAAACGTATTATATTTGACTTGACTCTTTTTCAAGCAAAATTAACTCAACTTAATACCGCATCAGTAATAATAAAAACGAAACAATTTAGTTTTATGGTAAGGTCGAAACTTATAAACTTGAGAGAGTCAAAGTGACATATACAAAGTTATTATGTTACTTTTGACATAATAACAAAGTTTAGGGGTAGAATGGGTTTACATGTCAAAAGTTTTAGGGTTAAAGAAAAGTTAGTGAGACACTCCTGCCCGAAAATCCAACAAGGACATGCCTATATTCCTATTGCAAATACATTGAGTTTGCATGAGGCCTTCTACCCGCCCATTGCGCGCATAGGCAACAATGATTAATTTGCCAACTTTATTTGGCCACCTAAGCCTCCTTAAGATGCGGACCTTAAGTATCACTCAAATAACAGTTGCACCTATTCTTTTCTTTTTCATTTTTCTACCGTATGATATTTACAAAAAAAATGAAAAAAATGTTATTTATCTAACAGACAAAAACAAATTCTCATTAGCTATGAAATCCCAATTTTATAAGAATACAATTATAATAAATACCCATCTTCCACTTAATGATCAAATCGGGGTCCCATATTGTATGATTTATAAATTTGTTATAAGAACTCCTTTTGTGGCATTTGACATCATCCAAAAGAACGACTTTGATAAAAAAAAAATACAGGTAAAAACGGGTTGCTTTTTAAATCAGTAATGGGTGAAAATGGTTCGACCCGTTTAATGTAAATGACCACCTTCTGTTAGGTGCTGTTTGTTTTTGAAGAGGTAAAAGGTCTGCAGTCTGCGGACCACATCTGCAGACATCTGCAGGAGAAGAGGTGGACCAAAGGTCTGCAGTCTGCAACAAGAAGACTGTTTGTTTGTTAACGTCTGCGGCTTAACCTAACCATAACCAACCACAACCTACCTGAACCGAATCTGACCCGAACCACCACCACCACCACCAACCCATCCTAGTCACCAACACCACCACCACCACCACCAACCCAGCCACCAATCACCACCATCCCCGTCACCAACAACCACCATCCCCGTCACTAACCACCACCAACCCAACCACCAATCACCACCATCCCGTCACCAACAACACCATCCCGTCACCATCAACCACCATAAACCAAGCTCCTGTAACATAAACCCATTACAAAACACCTAGCAAAACACTACCAACCCAACTCCTGTAACATAAACCCATTACAAACCCATTAAATAATTCAATATAACAAAAATAAAATACCTAGCAAAAGTGAGCTAGAATCCAAGCTCCTGTAACAAAAACCCATTACAAAACACAAAGCTGCAAGTGAGAGGATGGAGGTGGAGGGCTGTGGCGGCGATGGGAGAGGAGGGAGGTGGAGGGCTTGTGGCGGCGATGGGGAGAGGAGGGAGGTGGAGGGCGGCGGCGATGGGGAGAGGAGGGAGGTGGAGGGCGGCGGCGATGGTGAGAGGAGGGAGGTGGAGGGCGGCGGCGATGGGGAGAGGAGGGAGGTGGGAGGTGGAGGGGGCGGTGGCGGCGGTGGGGAGAGGAGGGAGGAGGAGAAGAACTCTGAAGAAGAGAGAAGGAGAAGAGAAGTAAAGGTGAAGAAGAAGAAGAAAGAAGGAGAAGAGGGTAGAAGACATAGGTCCAGGTCTGCACCAAGAAGAGGCCAGGAAGGGCTTTTGGAGTGAAAGGTCTTCCAAAAAACAAACAGTCTGCCCGCCCTAAACGTCTGCCCGCGTCTGCGCGGCGCAGACATAAGAGGCCAGAAGCTCTTCTGGTGAGAAAACAAACACCACCTTAGTTCTAATTTTGGCCTAACATAATCCACAACATTCCTATTTGTATTCCTATATTATAACCCTAATGAATTGTAAGCTGTGTTAGTGTTCATGTGTTGACACAATTTTTGGATACATGCAAACACCACTCATTTAGCATCCCTAAAAATCATTATTATGTGATGATATTTTCTTTACAAAAAGAAGGAAAAATATCTTTAATTTTAATCGTTATAATCCATACGGGATTGTGACCCGATGAGAGAACATGTATACCTTAGTGTGTTCACTCGGTTATAGGATATCTCTTTTGTATCCTTGCAAGAGCCTCATCCTTTGTATTAGATGATTCAAACCTGCCGCTCCATTCCACCTGAAACAATTACTCAACAGGATAACACTATATTTTGTGAAATTCAATTGTAGATGGAAAGAAAAGAGATGTGGGGCACTGTGTATCACACCTAAAGTATTATGTATAAGTGTGCAAATATCAAAACAATACCGAAAATCTAAGCAATCAACATATATGAACTTAACACGTACCTGGTTTAGGAGGTGAATGGGTATTGATGTGGATGATTTACCATTATAAATTAACCCTAGGTTGGTAACTAATTGGAGGATTCATTAGCAAGGCATTATCAACATTGATTGCATTTTTTCGGATATTTAAAGACCAGCATTGAATCAACAATTTTTGGTCTTCTGATGTATAGAAGCATTGTTTATTCTAGTTTTGTTTTTTTAAAGGCAAATTTTATTATTACACGCGCGCAAAATCCTTTCTCCAAGGAGGAGAAAGAACCGCCACAAAACAACAACATACACCATATCGAATTTACACCAAGTGGCCCAATCTATACATCCATTTTTATATCTACACTTATACCAAAGAAAAACTCAAACTCTTTATCTCCGCAACCGCTTCCATGACCTTTAACCTTTTATCCGAGAAGATACGTTCATTTCTAACCTTCCAAAGAAACCATATAGCAATGAATATGATACCATGAAACGCCATTTTCTTTGCTCCTTTCAATCCAACCGATTTATGTAAAGTTACAATATCATGGACCGAGAAGACAAAAATATTTGGTATTCGACACCACCTTAAGATAGCTTCCCATACGCCGGTTGCAAAAATACAACCGGAAAACATATATTTCTTCTCACAAAGCGATTGTAGTAGCTATTCTATCCATCTTCGCTCTTCAAACAAATATGTTCACTTTAGCCGGAACCCATTTACACCAATCCAACACGAAACTTGGTGTTTGTTGTTCCTTCTTTTGTAACCAAACCTTTACTGACCTGACCGAAAAGCTCCTCGTATCATCCCCTGTCCACTGTCATTGATCCCTGGAACCCGCAAGTCGCACATAATCAAGCAATGCCAAACAGTTATCTTTCTCGTGAACCACAACACCATTCACAAAATCTCTGACCTTGTTTCAAAATTGTTGGTAATTTTAGTGTTATCAACATTAATGGTGATATTGGATTAACTTGTCGAATGGGTTGATCTCGTTAGTCATTAACCGGGTTAGGAGATGCAGGAGTGCGGGCTCGGTTATCACTAACGGGATTGTGTGTGTTATTGGTTTAAGTAAGTTAAAGTAATAGTTTATTGGATTTGGGCCGAATGCGTTAATAAGCTAACTAGATTTAGTTTATTAATGGGTTATTAATTAATGGAACTAAAGATGGGGCTTTGTAAGCTCTTGGATATGCATGTAGGCCAAATAGGTTGGCCCAAACATAATTAATAGAGCCAATTCAATTGCATCTTGAAACCACAAATATATTGTCAGTTTTCATGATATCACTAAATCATATAGAAAACCAACCAAAAATTTTCTAAAGAGATCTCTAGAAATTTGGAGGTTTTGAACACACACATACAAACCTATTCATATTTTGATCATCGGTGCAATAATACTCAAAGAAATTAAATCCGATTCTTGTGTATATACTACGTTTAATCCGTTCAAACATTTGATTGTACCGATCAAATAGTTTGTTCTGATAGTGATTACACGACTCGTAGTATAATCCAAGTGATTCTCGATTTCTTCAACGGTTTTCGGTTCAATAAAACCAAAAAAATTGTATAGCTCCCACATGTTGATACCCACATCGTTCAAACACCAAAGCATGTTTATCCTTTTCTAATAAAAATAAAGTAAGAAACTGAATTGGGGGTATTGGGTGTTATGAAAGAGGGTTACATGTTGAAATGGATATGAAGTGTGTATTACACACATATACAGCGTGCATTATAGGTTGTACACAAGGGCATAAAGGGAACAAAATGACCAAACATTGGAGATTTGTGAAAAGATCATTCAACTCCCATCTTAAAAATTGTATGAAATTACCTTGTTGGACACATTTGGTCCTTAATAAGGAAGGTAATAGAGATAAAACTCAAACTAATTTTTAATAACTCGGATAGGACATGTAAATTCTCAGAAGCACCACCGAGAAATCCTACGGATCAAAATTGAAAGGTTTTTTTATCAGTTTCTTTTTATCTTTAAAAAAAATGATAAAAACAAAATATCGATGAAAAGGATTTGTTTACTCATTTGATTATTCCTTGAATAAAAAAAACTTTTGACATATGGTTCCAAAACCTCTATGATAGATAATATGGATATAAATTTATTATCCATAAAGTACATTATTATATTAAACCTGCCTTGAAAAGTTTGGCATTCAAAAGTGTCGTACCGATCATATACATTATTTTGTCACACATTATTACAAAACTAGGGGTATTAATGGCGGCGCGTTGCGCCTAGGTACATTGTGTTTTTTTAATTACTCTTAAGCCAGTAAACAAATAGGCAGGATGTCCACTTCAGTTGAAACACGGCCAGGCACCAGCTTCGATAGCTCACCACCAACATTCACTAAAGCATGTTATTTGCCTCTTTTATTCAAAACCATTCAATATACACAGTAAAGCAACCATAAAAATGCCTACTACCTACAAAAAAAACAATCTACCTTATTAACAAAACATGTCATTCGAGCGTCCGGGGTCCCTAAACCATAAAGCCGAAAAAGCAAAGGCCAAAACCACCCGCACATAAAAAAAAAGCACGAAAATGCTCTCAAGCACTGGTCTACTGTTTGTTGTGGCTGTAGATACATAGCATTGTCAATTGTGCAGGTTGTTGTTCCTGTTCGAGGATATTTTGTTGCTTGAATTTGAAAATGAATCTCATTGTTTGCCATATTTTTTATGAGGTTAATGGGATTTTTTTTTTCCAACATTTCCTTGCATGGAAGCTGTAAAAGTTGTGTCGCTGCTTTGTCGAAAATGGTGGGTTTCAGCAGGCCTGTTTTATCATCCACGACGTCTTTTAACTGGCCATATAACTGGAGATAAAAAATAACCTTTAAAACGAACCAAATAACGACCTTTGAATAACCTATATGTAAACCTTACCTCCAACAAAAAAAACAAAATTTATAATTGTAGACCAAATATCAAATTTCCATATCAACATTAAAAACATCTTTCAAATTGCAAAACAACATACATGTTAAACCTAAAAACAAAAGGCTGGATGAAATATTGTATTCCCATACCAAAACGTTAAATTTAATTCTAACAATCTTGTAAATTTCAAAACAACCTATATGCTAGACTCATAAACCGTATGCTAAAAAAAGTCACACTGTTTGACAAACATCGAATTCTCAAATCAACAGCAAAGGATTTACCTGCATCCAACAGCAGCAGCGCAAAACAAAGAAACAACAACAAACCTGCTAAAAAAGAAAAGTTAATTCGATTAATCAACTCAGTTGACCAAAGAGGCATAGATAAACAAACTGATAAGTAGCAGCGTTTTATAGCGATTGGCGCCTATTCGGACTCTTTTATTTGCGCACACACAGCCATAACATGCATTGCCAAATCGAATAGGCGTTCATGCGCGTAGGCGTTTGATTTGCTTTTGCACGTATCCTCTTAGGCGCATAGGCTATTCGCCTAAGCGCGTATTCACTTAGGCGTTTGATTCGCTTAGGCGCCTATTTGCTTTGGCGCCTCGGTGAATAGGAGCCAATTGTTAAAAACCTGATAAGTAGTAGCAATATTCCATTTTCTATAATCTTTTCGCCTAGGCGCATAGGTGCTTACTAAGTTAGGCGCTTAGGCGTTTGATTCGCTTAAGTGCGCACTTATTTGCCTAGGCGTTTAGGCGCTAAGACGTTTGATTCGCGTAAGCTAAATATATAAAAAAATTAAATTAATTAATATGCCCAACAAATAGTCGATGAAAACAGCATATCGCCGTTATCAACACAAAACTCAAAAACCAAACATAGCCTAATTATAGAAAAACTACTCACCAGTTTAGCTTGCATCGCCAGTCAAAACTTTGCAGGACAGAAACACACAACTGGAACCATAGCAACCACACCGGTTATGCTGCAATCATCGACTAATCCACCTTCGATTTCCGAATCAAAATCAGGTTCCCCAGTGACATAAAGCGCATGCCTTTGGATGCTAACATATTCTGAATCACTATCTTCATTTTCATAATAATCTTCCTCTCCATCAAAATCATCTACATTAACACCAGATAAACTATCCACTTGGTTCATATTCTGAATTCCACAACTAATATTTTAAGACCGTCACCTGAAAAGGTTTCAACATATAAGTCAATATATGACACTTCGTGTTGAGATTTCATCATTTCGACTCAAAACCACAATAGTATTCAAGATAAGAATCCTATCATGCATATTATGGCATATCGAAGTGGGATCAATGTTATACATATAATAACCTAGCACACAGGTCTAAAAAAACTGAGTATCAACTGTTTGTGTGTACTAATGTTTATTATAATAAACAATATGAAAACCAAAGAATCCGGATCTAATATCAACAATGTGAGAATATCAGCTGCCAAAACCACACAAAATCATCACCAATTGCATTTCAAGACTAATTTTACAATTCACATATGCTAAGTTAACACATTGGCCAAAAGAACAGTATGACACCTCACTAAACAACACACGTGGCACTATTATACTTTTAAAGTAATAACCTGTCCATAAAAAAAATAGAAAAGAGGCCAGGAGTCGAACCCGGACACATATTATAACAAAACACCACCCTAACCAATTGGACTGGAAATGCTTTTGTTATTTTGTTCAGACCTAACAATATAAATACAATGATAAAATGCCCTAAATAAAAAATCAGCATCACCAAAAACTCAAACCCCCTTCTGTCGTCTGCATCGTCTCCATCTGAAAGCCAGGACACATTCCGTCCCTAGTCAGACGACAGTAGTGGTGGCAAAGTGACGGTGGTTGGTGGGTGTGAGCAGTTAGCGAAAGGAAAAAAGAAATTAAGGCAGGACCATCCGACTATTTAGATCTGATCACAACCGATTACCGACGCGCCTGTCTTTCCTCTCTACATCAGCGTCAGGATCCAGGTTACGGTGGTGGTGAAGGGCGTGGGTTGGTTGGAGCATATTTCAGAAGAAAAAAATTTATACCACTTGTAAGACCCAACCCATTATAAACCAATTATTTCAGTTTTATGGTCCCAGATTAGCGTAATTTTTTTTTATAAACCCATATCTACTCGTCCCCGCTCATGGCGTTCGCCATGGGGTTTCTTAAACTTAGTACAACAACATTTCGCTACATTTTAAGCAGCTTTTTGTTGCACTTTACTGCTGAGTTTTCGCTGCATTTTCAGCAGCTTTTTGTTGCATTTTCTGCAACAATTTCGCTGCAATTTTGCTGCATTTTCAGCAGCATTTTCACTGCGTTTTTAGCAGCTTTTTGCTGCATTTTCTGCGGCGTTTTCGCTGCGTTTTTAGCAGCTTTTTGCTGCATTTTTCTGCAGCAATTTCGCTGCATTTTCAACAGCAATTTTGCAGCATTTTCGCTGCGTTTTTAGCAGCTTTTTGCTGCGTTTTCAGCAGCTTTTTGCTGCATTTTCAACAGAATTTTCGCTGCGTTTTTAACAGCTTTTTGCTGCATTTTCTGCGGCGTTTTCGCTGCATTCTCAGTAGCGTCTTACCTTTGTGTTTATAAACTAAGAGCGTAAGAAATACTTACTTGCATCTATTGAGTTTCTTGATTGAATTGCATCCATTTGATTCGTTCATTTCCATGCTTTTATCTTGCTTGTCAAGCGTCAAACTTCACTATACTCAAGATAAATCATGTTAGTCATTATATCAAATAACTAACTCATTTCATGGTTTTCACACACCCCTTCATTCAAAAACTTATAACAAATTAACTGAGCGACAAAGAACCCAAATTTATTGCCAAGAATGTGAGCATATAAACAACTAAACCACACAAAATTCATTTCCAACTACATTTCAATACTACCTTTACATTTTACACATGCTATAACTAAACACATTGGCCAAAAGATCTCTGCTTATCAATTGTCAGTGTGTAATGACTTTAATACACTATGAGCACATCAACTGATAAAACAACACAAAAATCATCAACAATTGCATTTCAAAACTAATTTTATACCATCTAGCAAAAACTGGTAACCTAAAGCTTAAGAATATACCTAGAAAATCAGCAACAGGACCCTTTTTGTCAGCGAACTGAGGCCGCGGATCAAAACACACATAATTTCCCTCCCCATCATGCTTACAACCCGTCAAACCGTCTAGAACACAGGTAGGGGGTTGGTTAACATCATGAACGGAGGCGCGGTTAGGAGTCCTTGCTGGAGGCAACTCCACGTTATGTGGCTTCGATTTGTCTGGTTTCTGATTATCATCGTCGAACGAAATGCAAATATTAGGCGTTGTGGTACATTGTGTAGCCTTAATCTCATCGATGTGGTGACCTGTAACATTTCAGCATCAGATGTTGTACGGATAAATAAATAAATAATGCAAAAACAAATTAGGGGTAATTAACAATTCATGTTCAAGGATTGGTACTAAATTAAAGAAAGATGCAAACCCAAAAAAACGTGATGAAGATTACCGAATTGATTAAACGTGTCCACGAAGTCGACTCCGAACCTGTTTACTAAACAGTATGCCAAGAAGCCAATACTGGTCAACTAACCATCTTATACATATCCCTTTTGCTAACCGCAATCTTCATCACGTTTTGCATCACTGCCACCAAGTAAACCATTAACACATATCATTGTTTCCACCAGACTTGTATACAAATTAGATGCGTGTAAAACCATCAGATCATTTCAGATGTGTATAAAAGCATCATTATTTCAGATTTTAAAAACCACTTATTAAGAAATATGTTATATATTATGATGGTTTTCAAATGTGTATCATTATGTAACTGTAAACTAACATTGCTCCGGACGGACCACACCACCTTCTGCAACACGCCAACACCCATCTGCACCACCACCAATGCCACCAACATCTGCTGCTACAACCATCTATACCATGACAAAACCACACAAAAATCAAATAAAATAAAATCAAACCTCACAATTATAACAATAACAACAACAATAATAATAATATAAAAACCCTTTCTCACAACTACAATTCAATAATCAACAACATCTAAAGGATCTGAATAATCAGATTCAATGTGAACCCAGATCTAATTTCATCTCAGGTATTCAAAATCACGAAAACTGACCTTGGGGTTTGTCGATCTACCCGAAACAGGGACATGCATCTTGATCGGAATCTTTGTCCGATCGAATGGCGGTGGAAACATGCCGGTTCTTTACTCAGAACTTCCAACTCATGACAGCCCTATCAAAAACCTAATGTAGCAAAAGTGTGAGCAATCGAAGCACATTAATCTTGGTCCGATCATTTCAGCCGCAGCCCAAACACTAAAACCCTAACCCTAAAAGTACAACCATCGTACCTGATGCAGAAGATGGCAACAGCCACATATTAGAACAGATGCGATGATGATGGCAGCGGTGATGACGGGATACCACCTTCCCCTAAACACCCTCTGTTTGATCGCCGCTTGAAGCTTCCTGTCACGCACGGGCCACCGAGGTGCAGTTTTATGAGCGTGGCGGTGCTCTAAAAGATGGGGGAAGCCGTAGATCTTGATCAGTGGTGTTTGATTTGTGGAGGCGATTATGCAGTTGTTATCAAACAAAGGATAAAAAGCATATGAAGAGAGAGACAGTTGGAAAGCAACACAGGAAAAGAGGCACGATGAAATGAGAATGAGAAAGGGTTATTACATAGGTCACTTGATAAAAAGAGACATAAATAACAACATAATTACAACTATACCCCAGTTACTGTTTAAAATCTAAGGTGTGTTATTATAGTATAATTAGTGGTGGAATATTGACCTTTTATAGTTTTATTTGATTTTTTACTTTTACTACTATAGCGTCTGTTTGTGCTATTCAAATTTAGCATATAGTCGGGCTCTATTATTAGTAAGTTCAGTAATCTTTTGTAGTCAAAAGTGATGATAGTATGAGTTTTCATATACCTTGAATGTACAATTGAGACCGATGGTGGATTATCTTTACCGATCACTTCTATAATATATACATCATCTCTTAGTTTACTTACAATTTTTTTTATTGAAAATATAACTGTTATGACTAAAAGGAAAATTGGGGAAACTGTTTTACATCATTTGTTTTACATAATTTGTTTTACATCATCGGTTAGTATTTCCTTATATACATCATTTGTTTTACATCATCAGTTAGTATTTCCTTATATACATCATTTCTTTTACATAATTTTCTTATCTATCTATACATCTAATAAAACAAAGTCTATGAGGACACTTGGCACTCCCATATTGCACCTCAATTCCTCTCTCTTCCCATATTGTGCCACATGGCACCACCATGTAATTTATAAAAAATTTAGTTTTTTAAAAATCAAAAATCATTAAATATTTTGAGGTCAAAATCGGCCAAGGTGTTTAATAAGTTTCCTAAATGAAAAAACATTTAATGACTATCCTATTTTAATCAAAGACTTTTTTGTACTCCTCTTTCATTCTTCTTCTTCCTAAGTATCTATATTCTTTCTCTCTCTTAAACAAAACACAACCGATATATATTTCTGCCTCCTTTCTCATCAAAATTCTTTGCTAAAATCTGGATTTCAGAAGATCAACCAATATTCCAAGATTCATAAGATCCGATATATACTTTTGCCTCCTCTTGCTCTCCGTCGCTTCCATGTCTAGGGTTACAAGCTCTCATCAGTTTACGGTTTAGAAGCATCTTTGATTATAAGGTTATAATCTAGATTTTATCTTTTTTGTTCATCTTATTTCTCTGTTTATTGTATTTGTTGGTCTGTTTTCGTTTTTATTGCTACTAGAGCAGTATTTGTTATAGATCTTTCAATGTTATATGCTTGATTTTGGTTAATCGGTTGTTCTAATTTTTTGTTGGTCTGTTTTCGTGTTTATACCGTATGTTTTTCCTGTTATGGTTTGTTTTATTGATCCACACAAAGATCTAGGTTTGTTTTTAGTTTCAGTTTTTGAGTTGTCCTCGTGAAGGCAATGGCTTCATTTGGGTCATAGGTAGTTGTCTTTCCAGAATCATTTGTTGGTGGATCTCCCGCGGGTCAAATTTTGGCGTGACCATTGGTAAGTTACTTTAATATGTAAAGACTGTAACTAAAATATTATTGGTTATTTCATCGTTATCGCTATCGTCCGTTGTATAGATAAAGTTTTAAATTTGAGTTGTGGATGAACAGGGGCCCGACACACTCATTTTCCAATAATGGTAAGCGACTTGACGGGAGGACACCTGATTCACCAGCCTAGGTTGTAAGCCGCTATCTCTCTTTCAGTTTCTTATTTATCTTTTTGTTTCAATTCTTTCCCTTTATTTAGCTCTCATTTTGGTTATTATAGGGAGTATCTAGCCAGGCTGAACGATTGTCTTTCATCTCTTCATTCTTACAATGATGATGTTAATGGTAAGCCCTATTGCTAATCACAAATTTTACATCAATGAAATTTTTTTGATAATTTTTGACCCGTTTGACCCATCCAACTCATGTGACCTATTGCAGATAAGTTTTCCTATGAGACTCAAGGTGTTACCTGCTTATGATAAGAAGATATGATAGAATTACTTGTGGCTAATGTTATCAGGTGGGTGAGTGTACTGCATTTTGTTACCCTCATTAATTAACTATGTTTTTTTAGAACTTCATGAGACTCACGGGTGTTAAATACATTTTATTTCATAAGCTTTTGTTGTATTTTGTGTTGTTGAAACTGTTTTAGATCAAAATACTCTGTCGTTAAACTATTGATGTATTGTTTATTGTTGAACTGTTTTAGCATCTGATTTAAATAAATTATGTTTAAGTTTGTCTCCATTGTTGATTCATTGATTAGGTTTAAATCTGTTTAGGGTTGGTTAAATTTGTTAGCTTCAAAACTAAACTGTTTATAGGTATCATTACATGAAAATTGATATATGCTCTTTTTATTTTTTAGATTTAAGATTGTTTTCCTGGATTCATTGATTTGGTATAATAATACTCATCATTCACATAGTGATAAGTTTATTGTTAAATTTTTAATTTTCAGGAGGAAGTACCTGATATCGAGAGTGACGACGAAGACCAACAAATATATATTCCGTTTAAGTTGCCAATGGGCTAGGATGGAAAACTATACCATACTGGCTCTATAAGCATCATGGCCTTGGCCAGGTAATGAATATATATTTGAATTTTTTTAACTTAAAGTGTATTGGGTCAACTCGATATAACTAAGACCAAAATTTACCCATAGATGCAAATCAGTTGTGATGTTTTAGAGCATAGATGCAAGTTGTTTTTGGTTGATAGCGTTAATCTCCTTACTTCGTTTTACTACTATTATGATGTTTTAGAGCATATATGCAAATCCGTTGGTTGGCTTTGTTAAGCGCTTAAATTCATCGCCAGTCACCTGACCCTACATAATGCAGTATTTTTTTTTTGGGTTTTTTTATTGATCCGACATCTTTAATGAAACTTTTCAGTATTGTTTTCTTTGTAAATGTGGTGTGTTATAAACAACCCTATATAGGCCTAGCAAAAATGTGTAGGTTGGTTGAATCAGGTGACATGTCAAGACAGATTGGTTCAAAATGGGTTACTTAATGGGTCGTTTTAAAAGGTATCATTTTGATTAGCTCAAAACAAGTTTTGATAATGTGGCCTTGAATTTATGCGAGTCGCTTTAGAAGAAATTAGTATTTAAATGAGTTCAGGGTTCACATGCTAGGGACGTAAAGATGATTAGGCAGGCTGCATTTCTTTACCTATTACTGTTTATGAAGATTGGAGATCTAAACATGTTGACATCATTCAAAGTATGGATCTTGTAGCTGTTGTGCATTATCAATGAGGCATAACTTGTGTATTTTAAAAGCTATGTTAATATTTTATGAATCATGTAATTGTTTATTTATTAATAATATTTAGTTTTTGGTGTTTGGATATGTGACTATGATTCTGATTTGCTGATTTATAAAACATTGTTTTATTAAGGTATTGACTGGTCGACCCGAGGTAACCCAACCGATTCTCCATCTCTAACATGTATTAGTAGTCATGTGTCTTTATCAAATTGTTATTTGTGTGTTAGTGCAGCTCTTTCGCAAGTTAACTCAAGATCTAAGAGGATGTTTACCCAAGGTAATTAAAATGCATACTAATCTTATTTGGTTTCACATGATTCTGTTGTTCTTTTGAAATGTGCAATTGACTTTGTTTGGGTCAAACGAATCCCATATACTGCACTGTTTCTTGGCGAGTTTATTGAGATTCAGGAACAGAGGCTGATAATTCTTCATCTCAAAATCCAGTGGCGAAAACACCTAAAGCAAGAAGCCCAAAAGTTGTTGAACGACGGTCACCTCGCACTCCAATAACTAAGGTATAACACTGCTAAAAGTCAAGATTGTAACTTTTTTAGGGGTATAGATTGACCAACAGGTCGATTTAGGTCGTGCTATGCTCTACGAGTCAAGATAGAGGCAGCGAGAATAGGAGAAATGAGTGAAAGGGGCTAAAAAAGTGTATATCCAGTGCATACAAGTATACGACCTCTTGAATCTTTTTATTTAAAATGTTTGATATATTACCGTAATGCTGTCGTTTTGAATCAGAATTAACACATTATAAGTTATTTTAATGAAGTGGCGAAGGACCAACTTAGCCAATCAGAGTCATTGAAGAAACAGGCTGATGAGGAAGCTGAAGTGGCGAAAAGCAGTTTGCTGAAATGACAGAAAAGCTTCAAGATTCACAACAGCAGCTTGATGAGATTTTAGCTTCTGAAGAATCCCGACTTCACTGTGACCGGGGCGTTTGTGAAGCATGGTCCATTTAAAACGAGTGGTAGAGTTTGTTGGAGATTGATTATAGTTGGAATAAAGGTATGCCGAATTTCATGGTCCGTTTAATGGAAAATGTTAATGTTTGACAGCTTTTTTTAGGATAAAAATTAGACATTTGGTTAATTATATGTTTTAAATCTATATCCGTTTTGGTAATTAACTATACACGTTTCTGCGTATTTAATGGAGCTTATGAGTTCGGTCTTTTCATGTTTGTTTTAGGAGCTTTCGGGTATTGTTTCAAGAGGACGAGACGATTCTTTATCATGCTATTCAGCATTGAAAGGGCCATAGTTAGGCTTCCTATTTGTGATGATATTAAGGCAACTTCTGTACAGAAAGATTGTGAAAGTTAGGATATTTAATTTTCTTTAGACTTTTCATTCTTTTATACTTATAAATCTCTCTTTTTTTTACGTGGTTTTGTTAAGGTTGATTATATGAACACCCATGTATGTGAGCAATGTTTTAAAAACCGATTTTTTAATCATACCGGATTTGGCTGAAAAATGGTTCAACCGGTTGAACCGCTTTGTACCGGATGGTTCAACCAGGTTGATTAGTTAGCTATATAATTTCATAAATTATAACATTAACACAAAAATAATCTAATAGTACATAATTACATACTAAAATACTATTAAAAAGTTAATCAATAATTAAAAAATAATCCAAAATATAATCTAAAGTTTTTAATTTTTTAAAAATTATTCCTTAATAAAAAAAACAAACGAAAAATAACCAAAAACTAACCTATGCCGGTACCGGTATAGCGGTTCAAACCGGTAAACCGGTTTTACGGCGGTATAAAATCGATACCGTTTCCCATATTTACCGTGTGTTTCGTATCGGATTTCCATCTGAAAACGGTGATGCCGGTATAACCGGCCGGTATTTACCGGTTTTTAAAACATTGTATGTGAGTACATACAAATCTATACATATAATATTTTAAAGCAATTTTGGAAACATGACAATCATTCACCCCCTTAGCAATTATCTCTCCTTCCATTATTAAGCCACATGGCAATGTCTTAGAATTTATAAAATTTTCATATTTTTTTAAAATAAAAAATCAGAAAAAATATATAATCTAAAGAAAACACACAGTTTATAACCTAACCCCCAAATCACCTATCCTCCTCTCCTTCGACTCACAAACCCTAATCAGGCGATTGCACGAATACATCATCTGAGCACCAACGTCCCTGATATCCGTCTGATCACCAACATCACGGCAACCATGGTAATCCAGTCTGAAGACGGAGTGTTGAACAAATCTGGCGAAAATATCCAGATCCAACATTCCGAAGGGTGGCGGCAGTTATGTTCTCCTGGTTTGGTTTCTTTAATTGATATGGTTTAGGGTTCAACTGTTTTCTTAATTGGTTGTTTAGTCTGTTTTGGATCGTGAAATTATGTTAAACTGCTATTAATTTGTTTTGGATTGTTTAGTCTGTTCGATATATGTATTAATTCATATATATCATATATGTTCTTGATGCTAGGTGTAATGATTGTATTTAAAAGAACCTGTATTCTCACATGGCCAGCTCTATGTCGCATTGTCAAGAGTTAAAAGCAGGGCAGGTGTGAAGTTACTTATACTTATACTTGATGCTGATAGGAATGTCAAGACTAAAATAAAAAACGTGGTGTATAAAAAAATATTTAGTGATATTTGAATAAAATGCGTATTGGTTTCTTTTAAATTTTAATAAAATATTTCTACTATATTTTTCTTATATGTTATACTACTCCAAATAATCGTACGTTGGTGAACTGCGTGTCAACGCGGGCAAATATCTAGTATATATCATTTGGGAATTAGGTTTTATGCCGAGTAATAAAGGGGAAAATTTAAGTAGGTTAAGAAAAATATAAAAACTAAATAAGTAAAAAATGACCAAAATACCCCTCTTTTAACATTAGTTTTTAACAAGGTTAGATAATTGGATAGATCTAGTAATGTTTGAGAAACCTTAGTGGTTCAGATAAGAAAAAAAACTTTTTTGAATAAATCTAGGAAATTTGCCCAAACCTTAGAGATGAATTTGGCTATTCACTCAAAACTAAAATTAAGTGACATATTTGTTACGTGTGAAGCAAGGTGGGAGGAAGTCTTCTTCTATCCAAAAGTGTTATCATTATTAAACCTTTTTGTTCGAATTCGTTTACTTTACTTGACTTGACCGACCAAAAAAAAATATATCGGTCACCTGAACACTAAAACTTAGTTATCTAGTGAAAAATTCACGTTGTGATAACAATACCACTTTTTAACATTTCTTATAGAATATAACCAAAAATTGGTATATATAATATATTCATGACGAGATAATTAAAAAGATTTAAAAAAAGGTCTGGAAACAAGGTAGCATCTCCATTGTTACTAATCTATAATCTATAACTTATAATAAAAGAATTGAACTTTAAAGATGTGGCATTCAATGGAGGCCTCAACCCCTCCTTGGATGTGCCACGTGGCATCATGTAGGATTTTTTAATTTTTGAGTTTTTTAATAAATAAGAATTTAAAAGCAATATTAAATTTTTCTCGCTAATGTTTCCTTCCATAACTTTTAAACGTTAATATCTTTTATATACGAGATTTTTTAAAGAAAAAATATACACCAAATTAACGAGCGTTTTATTATCTTCCCAACGAGTACCATAGTGCTATATAAAAAACGGAGAAAAAAAACAACTATTTTTGTGGGGTTTTGTTTTCAAATATATTTTATTCTACTAATAAAATCACAAACGATAAACATAACTTCATAGGCAGAGATTCTTTTGTTTTATATTTGAATATGATAACTTATGGCAGAAATTTGTTTAAAATAAATAATAATATTTATTAATCATGTATTGACAAATCATTAATTATGTTGTCATATTAGATATTTTATTATGTTATATTAGATATTTCAACCCCGGGACACTCCCGGGATAAAAGCTAGTTACTTATATTATTATTAAGTAGTTTGATATTATAAAGTAAAAGATGTAATTTAGATGATTGTGAAATTACAAGTATATAATTGCTAATGTTCCTCTAGAACGGAAGATCAACACTCCAAAGACCCGTTAATCAAACATGCATACTAATCAACTTGTTTAGTTTAAACCAAGTTTAGCCTGTTACTTGATCAGTTGATCCACCTGTCTCATTAGATGTGCCAAATTTAATATAAGTAAACAACCATTATCTATACATCAATTTAAAGACACTTCTACGGTTCCTATTTTTGATTTGTTTGGAAGGGCGGTGACATCAATAGCTGAATGCCACGTGCATTCATCAAGTTTTTTTTTTTATTGTTTTGCGATCCGCTTTGATAGATATATACAATTTGAAGTAAAAATGCACACTAAATGAAGACAGCCCAGTTGTCTTTGACAATGCTTTCTATGCAAATTGTCCAAAGTTCCAATCCTGCCACCTAGGGTTTTTTTCCTTATTTTTTTTCATATCTATGAAGCCCACATAATTGAAGATTATTGGCCCACCTATTTGAAAAGAATTGCTAACGTAATTAACATTATTGGCCCACGTAATTGCCGAAAATCGCTAGATAGCGGTACGACACCTATTATCGATAATAATGTTATTTTTAATGTCCACCAAACCTATAACGACACAAGCGTCCCGCAGCGAAGCGCGGGTAACTAAAACACTAGTTTAGAATTAAAAGAAACATATCTTCATTTCACTTAGGAAATTCATTTATCAACAAGCATAATCAAGCATAGTAATCAAGTACTTAAATATTGTAACTGAACATAGATTATATTATATTAAATTAAAGTACCAATCATTTGGAGCAGTGGCATGAGGAAATGAAGATAAGAGCTTAATGTTATTTGTTTCAAGTTCGAATTCGATCCAAAGGGATTTTATCGCAATGGGCCTTCGGGGGATAGGTTTTTCCCCGAATTGATGACTTTGGCTGCTCAGTGGGCAACCATTTATCCAGTGCTAACCACTAGCAATTCAGGTGATATTTAGATTGTCGTTAAAAAAATTGTATTATGTTAAATTAATTACAGTTGACACATGGACTAATGTATGATTATATTCAAAAGAGAGTAAATTACCAAAACCGTCAACGTGGTTTGGTTCAATTTGCCACTCTTGCCCAATCTTTTAAAAATTGCTTGAATTGTCTTTGATCTTTCAAAAAATATGTCAAAACAGTCCAACCACTTAACCCAGTTAACTTTTCTTCGTTAAGTCAGGGGCATTTTCGTCCAGTCACTTATAAAATTCATCTTCTTCCCCAAATTATTTCTTCCTTGATCAGACCCACCACCACTACCCACCATCTCACCACCACCATCACCACCCACCATCTGATTAGGGAGAAGTAGATGAAGATCAAAATTACAGATCTGATAACAAGTTTCTGCATGTTTAATAAAATCAAAATTTCGTTGGCTTCCTGCATAACCGACAACCGATCGATGAAGATAAAAGCACACATCATCATAACACAGGTTGTCAAAGATGAAGAGGGGACAACCGCTGATCTGTGCACGAGATGAAAACAAGGTATATTGTAGTTGGATATTTATAGATTTGTGCATGATAAACTTGACAATTTGTTTTCTTGGAAGACAAGTTGTAATTCCCTCCACCGCCTTGTTTGTTTTTATTTTTTCATGCAACAAAATTTTGATTAACCTTACATTACTTTTTTTTTTTTCTCATGATTTAACCTAAATCCTAAATCCCATGACAGCTGATTAGGGAGATGGTGGGTAGTGGTGGTGGAGGAGGAGATGATGGATGGTGGTGGTGAAAGACGGTGAAGATGGTGGGTAGTGGGTGGTGGGTCTGATTAGGGAAGAAAAACAACTGGGGGAAGAAGATGAATTTTATAAGTTATTAGACGAAAATGCCTCTGACTTAACGAAGAAAAGTTAATTGAGTTAAGTTGTTGGACTATTTTAGCATATTTTTTGAAAGATCAAGGACTGTTCAAGCAATTTTTAAAAGACTAGTAGGGTGCCCGCGCGTTTGCGGCGGGAAACAACATTTATAACGGTTCTGTTAAGCCATAATCAATTAACCAACATATTTGTTTTGGTGTGTTGCATAATCATTAACGGAGAATGAACTGCATTAACCATAATCGAAACATTCGAATCCTATGTGCTAGAGGAAGTGCAAGCACATGAATATGTACATAGCAATAATTGTGAAAAACGCTAAACAAAAAATTAGGGTTATCATGAGGAACTGGGAAGTTACACACACAACGACAAACCTTAATTGTAAACACATTGGTGATTGTCCGGAAAATACATAATCTAACCTGAAATTGTGAAACAATGTTAATTCGACGTTTATAAAAGACAGATACGTTGGTTGATTTAAGGTCGTTTTCGTTTCAGTTATTACTTAACCCTAACATATTTTTTAATTGAAAAACACTATAACAATATTATATTCAAATTAAAGAGATTTCAATGCTCGTTTATACGGTGTAATAATACTAAGAAAATATTAACGAATGAAAAAATTATGGACGTTTAAAAATCATGGGGTAGTTGGTTAAAATAATGGTGCAAAAATGTAATTACTATTTAAATAAATTAAATCTGAGTAAGGGACAAATGTGTATGTATTGTATAAAAGACATATGGTGTATTGTACTCTAAGCAATTATAATTGTAAAACTTAAATATTAAGAGGTCATTAGGAAATGTATTATAATATAGTATAGATAGTATAGATTGGTTATTACTTAACCTCAACATATCATTTTTTAAATTAAAAAAAAAACTATAGCAATACTATATTCAAATTAAAAAGAAAAAAAAATGCTTAATTATACAGTGTAATAATATTAAGAAAATATTATCGTGTGAAAAAGTTATGGACATTTAAAAATCGTGGGGTAGTTGGTTACAATAAGGGTTAAAAGTGTAATTATTATTTAAATAAAATGAATTGAGTATAGTTGAGGGGACAAATGTGTAAGTATTGTGTAAGTAGTTAACAGGTGCATTGTGTGTTGTACACTAAGTAATTATACATATACAACTTGAATTTTAAGACATCAATGAGAAAATGCATTATAATAAAGTTTAGATAATTTCAGTTAATTTTCGTTTTTTTCTTTTGTTTTTGTTTCGGTTATTGCTTAATCCTAATATATAATTTTTTTAAAAATTAAAAAACTATAGCAATACTATACTCAATTAAAGAGAATAAAATGCTCTTTTATACAGTGTAATAATATTAAGAAGATATTATCGTCTAAAAAAGTTATGAACGTTTAAAAATCGTGGGGGTAGTTGGTTAAATAAATATGTAAAAGTGTAGTTAGTATTTAAATAAATAGAAATTGAGTAAAGTTGATGGGGGAAATATGTAAATATTGTATAAAATTATAATATAGTATAGATAGATAAAGGAGAGAAATTGTAACTAATAAGGGGTATATGTGCAAGTTATGTTTGAAAAGACATAAATGCCCTTAAAAAGTAGTTACTATGTGCATTATGTGTTGTACTTTAAGCATTTATAGTTGTATTACTTAAAAATTAAGAGGTCCTTATGAAATGCTTTATAAGATAGTATAGATTATGCTGGAGTAGCAAATTGGGTCAACCCAACCCACAGAGATGGTTTTGGTAATTTACACTTCGAAATAAGAAAACCCTTTTTTTTTCTTGATTAACACACTTTGATGTGAAGTGTAGTGTGATATGGGTTTAGAGAGAGGCTATTGTACAAAGTAGCCTTAAAATACAAAGTGTGAGAAGGGATCCTGGCCCTCCATCTTCCCACCTTCTGCGTTTTTCACAATTAACCTCGTACATTTAATACACAGCTTCTCATTTATGGCAGTTATCAAGTTGAGGGTAAATCAGACAAATTACAACTCTAATTTTTTGAATTTTTTTAATTCCAGCGCCCAAATTACCCTCAATTATGGACGGTTTCTATTGACGTATCATTAATCAAAATCATTCATCAAAAATAAACACACACAATCGAATCATTCACCCTAATAACTCACACAAAATCCTTCTCTGTTTAACCAAAACAAAACAGAGCACTGGAAAGTAACATTCATCAGAGAAGAATCATGTCTCCAAAACGCAAATCAAGTAAGAAATTGATCATGTATTTAGTTTATTTACGATCGTATGTCAGTAATCGAACAATAAATGGTGCTAATCGTTGGTTTTGAAAACCCTAAAACAGGTGAAGGACGAGAAAGAAGAAGTAAGATGTGTCATGACAGGGCTTCAAAACCAAGTAATAGAGGTATGATTTATATGAACAGAATACGTTTTATGTTATTGTTGAAGGCGTTTTTTGTATCACTAAATGATGAAGAAGACAGTTTACTGTTTGCATTAGTAAAGGCGTTTTTAGGTTATGATTGAATTAGTAAAGGCGTTTTGGTAGTTTATGTTATAGTTAATCGTTTTTGTTTCATAGTGAACTGTTGTTATTAATAAAGGCGTTTTACGATTGTTAGTGAAGGGGTTTTATCAGATCTGATGTGTTTGATAATCAACTAATGTTGTTGTTATAATGAAAGGCGTTTTACAAGTGTTAATGAAGGCGTTTTATCAGATCTGAATTATTGTTGGAAACAAAGCAGAAAATGATACATAGAAGTTAAAATAAAAAAACAAAAGGCGTTTTGTCTAACATATGGCTGTGTTTTGTTGAACAGAACAACCAAAGGATACAGGGTCTGATGATGATTTCCAGACTCCTGTAAAACATGTTAGTAAAGCAAAGAAAGTGATAGAGAAACCAAAAAAGGCTGTTGAAAAGGTTAATGTGCATAAAGAGAAAAAAGAAAAGAAACAGAGTAAGAAAGATTCAGAGAGTGAGTCGGATAGTGATTTTGTGAAGCCGGTGAAGAAAGTTAAAAAAAAGGAAAAGAAAGCCTCAAAAGAAAGGACATTCGTTGAATACCGGATACAAAATTGAAACTAAGATGTTCTCCCGGGGATTTCGTAAGGAGTTTGAAAGACTACACAGACGAACAAAAGAAGGATGTAAGGAGTATGGGTTTTGGAAGTGTTCTGGAAATTGATATAGATTGCATTCAAACTGGGTTAGGTTATTGGTTGTTGTCAAACTATGATGATACAACAAGAACAGTTAATGTTGGAAGGTGGAATATAAGAATAACAAATTCAATGGTGCAAGAGTGTTTTGGGATTCCAATGGGAAAGATTCCTGTGTTAGAGCATGGAAGGCCTAAAAAAGGTACAGATTCAACAATAGACGAATTCAAAGAGCAGTTTGTGACATCTACACCAAGTGTGGGTCAAGTTTTGGGTGTGGTTGAACAACAAGGAAATGGCGGTCGATTGTTTAAGCTTAACTTCCTGGTACTGTGGAACACAGTGTTTGGGGAAATAACCAAATCCACCAAAGTTAACCAAAGATTTTTGATTAGTGTGGACAATGAAGATGAGATACAAAACATGAACTGGTGTTCATACCTACTAGAATGCCTCAACAGAACAAAGGCAGGGTGGAAGGAAGATCAGTATAATGGGCCCATTGCCATGTTAAATGTAAGCATCTTTTTCAGTAAAACGCATTTGGTATGTAACAAAACGCATTTGTTAAATGTGTTTTTTAACTGTTGTTGTTCATGATTGCAGGTTATTTACACACATGAGTACAACAAAAGGCACAACTCTAAAATTGTGAAGACACCAGCAATCAGTTACATTACAGGAACGTCTTTGCGTGAAATGGAAGAACATATATATGATAATGGGCCTTTGACTGATATTGAGGAGGACAATGATGATGCAGGAGATGAAGAGACTGAGAAAAGAAGTTCTGAAAAAGGTGTAAGTGAAACAGTGAAGGATGCCGTTGATGTTTTGGTGGGCATGCATGAAAGGGAGGTAAACAACAATGAAGAAGAAACCGAGTTTGATGACGAGGAGCAGGATTATGACAACCTAGACTGGAGAGATTTTGACATGGGGAGTCAAACACAGAAGATGTTTGAATATTGTGAAACACAGCCACAGCTAAGCGGGTTGAATATGATAAAGAAGAATTTGACGCAGCCATGAAAGCTAAGAAGGTATGTATGACTATTTACCAATAATTTATAGTTGTCTGTAAAAAGCATTTAGGGAAAACTAAAACGCATTTGATGTTTTCATGACAGGTTTGGTTGAATAAGATGGACAAGAACATGAAGAAGTATCTGGAAATCCAGGAAGAAATGGATGATATGGTTTTACAAGCAAGAGAGAAATATTTCATGTCTAGGGAATTGATCGATAGGTGCCAGAAATGGGACGACATTAGAGGCAAGACTTCGAAAAAGACAATGTTGTTGAAGAAAAAGATGGTGATCAGAATGATAGGGTTATTGAGGAAGAACAGGCGGCGGAGATGATACCATCAGCGACCACAAAAACATTCGTAGAATACAAACGATATGGGCACGGTCGGAAGAAGAAGGGTGGAGATCATAGTGGACATAATGAAAGTATGGCTGAAGAGGTAAAAGAGATATTGCAAGTATTTCTAAAACGCATTTTAATAATTTCTAAAAACGCATTTATTGTTTTTTTATGACAGGTTGTAAATCTTGAAGACAACACAGCAGTGGGTCTTGATGAAACTGTTTCATGGATGAAGAATGTTGATGAAAATGTTATGGGGGAGTCAGGAAAGGTGGTGGAAGATAATGTTGATAATCAGGGTAGAGATCAGAATGAAAATATCGCTGAACAGGTAAAAAGCATTTGTTTATATACTAAAAAGCATTTTGTTAAATTGACATCTTGCAAATATTTGTAAAACGCATTTTAATGATTCCTAAAACGCATTTGTTGTTTTCCATGACAGATTGAAAACTATGAAATAAGCGATACAGATCTAGGTATGCTGCAAACAATAGAGCCAGGTGTGTATGGTATAGTCGAACCAAACGTTGAGCCTGAACAACAGGATCAAGTCGAAGAACAAGTGATTTTGCAAGACGTATTACCGAATGTGCCTTTGCTACAAGTAGAACAGGAAAAGGATCCAGAAACACCAATGGAAAAGGATCAAAGGATCAAAGAAAAAGGGAAGGCTAAGGCTGATGATGTTAATGCTGGTAGGCCAGTCCGAAAAAAGAATCCGTCTTGGGCTTTACGATCTCCTTACATGGGGAAAAAAGTATCACTGTTTGAGGCTCTAACAAGAGATGAAGAGATTATGGCAGAGTACATGATGGCGCCAACAAGGGAAAAAATGTAAGTGATATGTATGAGCTTCGATTATATTTTGTAAACAACTAATATTATGTTTGTAACTCTCAGGAAAGTGGTCTACAAATCGGATGCGGGAACATCAGTCTTCAAGGCTATTCTCGAGAGTTTCTACCCCGGTATTACACTGCACACTAACGCAGTGGATGCGTATATAGAGTTGCTCAATTATGAGGAGAAAAAAGTAAATGAAGATGGAGTGTACAAGCTTTATTGCACCACAACAATGATGGTAAAAAAAATAATAATGATTACTTAAAACGCATTTGATTTAATTATAAAAAGCATTTAGGAAAAGTATAAAACGCCTTTGTTAACAACAAAACGCATTTTGTTTTTTTAGTATGTTTTTATTAGTTTGACTTTTTGTTTTTTAAAATACAGCCAGATGACTACTACAAGGAAGGAATTTTGGAAGCTGATAGGGTGCAGGTTTTTAGAAGCAATTTGCAACATTTAATGAAGACGTTCAATATCAAAGCTCTGAATGAATTTGACATCATCATAGTGCCGCTGCTAATAAAAGGACATTTCTATCTAATGTGCTTCGATATAAAGAATGGTTTCATTGAGTTAATTGACAACTCGAAGGTTGAACCAGATTTTGAGGCAAGATACGAAGGCGTGCCCGAAATCCTGGTATGTAAAATTAGTAAGTAATGAATAAGAAAAAATATGTAATTGTAAATGACTTAATGTTGTCTTGTTTTATTGCATGCAGAGACACACTTTCTACTTAACCATGAGAACATTGTGTGAGAGTACCGTGGGAATCGAGAATATTGAAAATGGGAGAATATATAGGAGAGAAATGCCATGGAGGACTGAGAAAAACATAAAGGATTGCGGTGTATTCGCTATACGGCACATGGAAATGTATAAAGGGATGAATAATGCATTCAAAGCGGGTTTTGCTGATGAGTCACAACTACAAGACAAGCAGCTAGTTGCGTTGAGGTTCAAGTATGTTGCAAAGTTGGTACTTAGTGAACACAACAGGGCAAGGGATGACGCTATCGAAGAAGCTCATAAGTTTAGCAAACGACCTTACAAGAAGAAGATGCTTAAAAATGCTTACAACAAAATGCTGAAGCGAGTAGATAGCGTGAGCTAAATGTTTTAAAATTTCTAACTTTGACATTGTTTTTGAACTTTAGAATGTTGCAGAATGTTAGAACTGAATATTTCTATTTGATTAATGTTTCATTTGGTGTTTTATGTATGGTGAATCATAAAACGCATTCAAAAGAATCATAAAACGCATTTAAAATAACGATTCAAATTTAGCAGGTATTATTACACAAAACACATAACGCATTCATAAAGGACCCTAAAACGCAGTTACATTATTCATAATGACACATTAACATCATAATTTAAAAAAACACAACCACACTACTTAATAGCAGAGAAAACAGAAAGATAGACACATAACAAACATTAAGAAAGGTTCAAATTGATTTGAGAAACTTGATCTTCATTCAATTGAGCACCTTAAAAGAGCAATGGATTTAGTAAGCTCCTCGACAAGATTAGTATCTCTTTGTTTTGCATCAATCATAAACATCATTGCCAATTCATGAAGACTAGAATCTGGCATCGCCTTAAGAATGTTACAAACATCATCTTTTCTGGACATGCGTTCATGGACATTATTTAAGTCATCCATCAACACACTCTCACAAGAATGATCCTTGAGAATTTGTTCCTCAATTCTCTTTATAAAAAGAGATCTTGTATCGGATGATGATGAAGATGACATTGTTATTGTATGTAATCTTTGTGGTGTGAAATGAAAGTGTGAATGTTGAGGATAATATAGAAAAAAATGATATATAAAATGACAAAATACAATCACATGTAATACTGTGTGCAACAGGTTATGATAAAAAGAAATAAAACATAAAACGCATTAATAATTTTATAAAACGCATTCATGATTAACAAAAAAAAAATCAACAGCTTGTAAAAAGCTCTGAAAAAGACAATCCAGAGTCACATGTTTTACTGTTCAGGATAATTCTTTGAATATTTCATTTCTTGCATAGTAAAAACAAATTGTTTTTTAATAATTTTTTTTAATAAAAATAGTTTAATAGGGGTAATTATTATCAAACTCTGTTATTGTAATAAATGAAAGAAAAGTATTATACTTTGCAAGTTGATATGATGTGATGGTCATTTAGTATAAATTAAGTACTCAACTACCAAATCTAGTTATAATTGATCTCTATGTTTATTAAAATCATAAAAAACAGAGTATCTTGTAATTTAAAAATACTCGTAACAAGTATCGTAAATAATCGTAATGATTCTTTTGTTTTAAAATTAAAAACGCATTTGTTCATGATTTGATTGGTATCTAACTAAAATTAAATGAATGGTTAGTATGTTCAACTACCATGTAATAAAAATCAATTACCCAAATTGTCTATATAAGTGAAGTTAAAAATCAGAGTAAGTCATCCTAAAAACCATTAGCTAAACAAAAAGCAGTAAGAAAAAATGGCAAACAACATTGAAAATGCAATCAACAACATTCAACTGAAAACAGTAATAATGGTCGATTCTACAACTGAAGTAAAGAATGATATCAAGTCATCTTCTTCAGTGATGTGTGTTCAGAAGGAGGTGCTCAGGCAGTCAAAAAAAAACTTAGATGCCATGAAATGCTGCTAGGTGAACCACCATCCAACTTCCGAGAACAGGCTTTAAAATCATCAAACAACAAGAATCTTTTGATGATTGATCTATCACAGCCTGAAGAACACTGAAGAAACCATATGGTCAAACATGGAAGCTAAGAGTAAGGGTAGGATGAAATCTTAAACAACAAAGAATGAATGGGTTGGAGGTTTTGATCATATGGAGTTTTTTGGTGGTTTTGTGAATGTGGTGGTGTTTGGTTGTTTTGTTGGTGGTTTTGATGTCTTTATTTTGGGTTTTCTTTGTTTTAGGTTAATGAATGTGGTGGTTTTTGGATGGGGTATGGATGTAGGGTAGTTTGTGAATGGGGTATGGGTGGTGATATATGCCACTGTGTAAAAAAAGTCCTTGTTTAAAATATATGAATGTTAACTACTAAAACGCATGCAATCACTATTAAAAACGCATTCATAAAAATAAAATCATACCTGTCTTACAAATTGTATAATGAACTAAAACGCAGTCAATACAAGATAAAACGCATTAAGAAAACATTATAATTTGTGCAAAGTGTTTAGAGTTGAATAAAAAGCATTCATTAAAACTAAAACGCATTCAATAAAAATCCTAAGAATCACTATTCATCAGCTTGGTCTTCAACTTCCTGGTGATCAACTCCTTGGTCTTCTGCATTTGCATCTTCCTCATTCTCATCTTGTAACAGTGTGGTTTTTGACTTGTGTTTCCGACGATCATGTCCTATCTCCCCGCAAATGTTACATGATCTTTTCCTTTTTCCCATACGACTTATAGCCTTTTCTTTGCTAGATTTAATTCGCTTTTGTTTACCACGACCTTTATTTTTTTATACCATTTGGCAAACGGACAATAGTTTCCGCCGGCTTGTCATACCCAAGCAAAGTAGAGTATCGATCGTACTTATTTTGCGTTGGTCTACTAAACCGACGTTCGTCCACCTTGTTGATCATTTCTTTCATTTGCTCATTGACGAGCTTTAATTGCTCTAAGTCTGTAATCAAATTATTTGCAAGGTATTCACCGGCGAAAACAACTTCCCTAGCAATCTTTCTAGCTTCTTTGCTTTTGTCATCACCAAACTCATGTAACTCAAATGAATGGTTAATCTCATTCGGGACAACATCTTTTGTCCACCTCTTCAAAATGTATTTCTTCGGGAATCTTTGAATCCTAAATGACCGAAGAACTAGAAAAATATGCCTACATAGTAAACCATATTGTTCAAACCTTTTACACGTGCATAATGTAGTGACATCATCACCATCTTTCTTGAAAAGCACCTGTTAAAAAATATGTATACTCATGTATTAAAACGCATTTGAAAACATTATAAAACGCATGTATGTATATATATTGGATACTACTGATGAACTGCTGATTGATACTACTCATCAGCAGTTATTCAGATTTTAATAAAAACAACAAAAAACATGTATAAAACACATAAAACGCACTTACCTCTAAAAAACCTTCGCCATATGCTTTGGGGTCATCAACAAAGACTTTCAAATATTCACCACACCTTTGTGTGTGAACACCTATCAAACCATCAAAGGTAGCATAAATCTCCTCTTGTATATCAAGGAATATGGACCTCGTGAAAATTTGAGATGCTTCCTTCTCAATGGGAAAACTAGTCCAGAAATCAGGAATAGTGTGCCTTGAATCATGGTCGTTTTTCCTATGATTAAACCTCTGAGCTTCCATTGAAGTCTCGAAATGGTTCAAAAACTCGACTAGCGTAAGCTGGGAATTCGCCGCTTGACAAAAAAAAATGATTTTCACTCTCTGATCTAGATGTTGTCCGCATTAGACCAGACATGGGTTCATCACGGTAATATGCTGGAATCCACATTGTTTTCAAGTTAAACATATCCGTCAACCAAGTGTTATCCGTAAGCTTGAAATCAGTAATCACAAGGTGCCATTCAAAGTCAAATTTCTCAGGAGCAATTGAGTCAGTCCAAACGATGTCACAAATTCGCCGCTTGAACTCATCGTCGCTGCATAATGCGCCACCAACCTACAAATAAAAAACACATCATGAAAAATATAAGTGTTTGAATACAAAAAATTTAAACAGGAGAAAAAACAGTAAAACATGACAGTAAAACGCAAACATAAGTTACAAAACGCATTAATATAAATGATGACAACAAATCTTAACACAGATTTCAAAAACGCATGCATGTATGTAGTAAAACGCATTAACAATTTGTAGAAGTACTTGCCTTATCAGAGACTTTTTTCATAATGTGCCACATGCACAACCTATGCCTGCTGGTATCAAAAACCTTCTGAATTGCATTTTTCATTGCCGGATCTTGATCAGTGACTACAACTTTTGGTTTCTTACCAAAAGATTTTACAAAAGCTCCAATAACCAGGTGTAAGATTCTGTTGTCTCAGAAGACAACAATCCAGCACCGAGAGTTACATTTCTACAATGATTGTCAATTCCTGTAAAAGGAACAAAAACCATTTTGTACCTGCAAAAACAAACAAATGAAAGTTCAGCATGTTAAAAATGATAATGAAGTTATTAAAATTAATTTAAAAAAAGTACATACTTGTTTGTGTTAAAAGTTGCATCGAAAGATATAACATCACCAAACTCCATGTAGTTCCTTTTACACAAAGCATCAGCCCAAAACAGACCAGTGAGGGCATTCTTTTCGTCAACCGAGTACTCAAAGGAATAATCAGGTAGATACTTTTTTTTGTCCTTCAACCTGGAAACTATCATGTCGGCATCGTGCTCACCAATAAAAGAGTTCAAACCACCTTTAAAGTTCTTACAATCAACTGCGGTTGCACCAACGTTCTCAAAACCACCATATTTTGTCCTCATCACATTAAAAGCCTTAACAGGTCCCATGTTTAAGGAAGACAGTTCACATATCATTTCTTCCTGAACATGGGTAAGCTTTCTATTGGCTGCTAACAAGTGAATGTCCTCTGAAGAAACCAAGGGATGATTATGGCCTTCTACAAACTCACAAACTGTATACTCTTTTCCATTCTTTGAACCAAATCTAATAAGAGCCATACATCCTGTACGGATTGAAGGTCTTTTCCTTTGTTTAACTTTTTTATTGTCTTTCTCCGAACTGACTTTATATGGCTTCTCACCCTGTTTGTAACAAACAACATATTTGATACGAAGAATGTTCATATGAACATATGAGGTACTCTTCCTAGCTGTAAATCCAGAAGCCTTCGCATATCGCTGATAAAACTCCAAAGCATGATCTATACTTGGAAAAACCATACCAACTTCTGGTTTAATTGAAGATGCAACATCAGGTATATATATTGGAGTTTGATCATCAACGGGAACATCTTTCTTAGATAGATCTGTGACACAACACATTGAATATCAGCAATGAAAAGCTCACATGAACATTAAAAAATGAGCTGTCTAACAATTTCAAAAACGCATGTCAAATACACCATAAAACGCCATTTCATTGATTGTCAAATAAAACCCACACTATGACTTCAAAACGCATGTTATTCAAACAAAAAAACGCATGTAATGTATTATGATCCACATTAAGCAACACATAAATCAAAAAACGCATCTAAAAAATATCCTGAAACGCATGTTGTTTATAATAACAGAACAATTACCTTGCATCCTTCTGTGTTCAACCATGAAATCAAACTCTCACCACTATGTTCATCACTGTTGTTAACAACTTCATGTATGATATCTACACAAAAACAATTAAACAGTTATCGATCTATCAAACCTATATTCATATCGTTCATCAATTAAACAGTTATGAAAAGTAAAAACTAACCTTCAAAATTCAGATTATAATGATCAGCAACATCATCTTCGTCTTCGTTAACGATTTCAGGTTCGTTGTTTAGATCTGATAAACAATGAAAACCAAAATAAAGCTTACGATTAAGTAAAGTTAAAAAAACAGAGTACGTACCAAACATGATGAACTCTGCAAAATTAATTATGATTTTGGTAGATACTGTGAACGATCGAGAAGGAATGACGAATAAGGTATGAATTGATGAAGAAAATCGTGTAATCAGTTATGAAAATTTGAATTATGATGAAACGATAAAACAGGGATTGATGAAATCGTGAATTTGAATGTCATTTATTGATAGATGGAAATGTCAATATTACCCCTCTAATCAGTTGTTATGATATAACAGACAAGTTCCACGTGGCAACATGTTGTGGCTTCTCACACTTTGTATGTTAAGGGACTTTGTACCCAATACTTTCTC
>JAUTDX010002205.1:0-56753 GCA_030844895.1 Ambrosia x helenae
CCCTCACATAGCAAGGTGTGAGTTTTGTAAGAGGTATATGGGATGTGTTTGTGTTATAATATTGTTGTTCTATCTAGTGTATGCATTATGTTAGTTTTGTTTTCTGTGTCGTATGCACAATGTAGGTTTGTAAGTACCCGGTTGTGTTAATGCGCTTAAATAGTAACCCACATTTGAATAAAAGACAGAGTCATAAACATTATAAATAAAGTGATATGTAAAATGCCGGTAATAACACGATGTAAATACTATTTTATATAATGTAATTGCGGTGTCAGTATTACTAACGTTTGTAATAGTTTACTAAAAAGTTAAAAAGTATAGATTATTCTTATTTCCATGACATGCTGGTGGAGTCATGAGTCACTAGTGAAAAATTACAACTTTAAAACTTTTTTTCGTATCCTGTAATAAAAAAGACAAAATAAAGAGGTTAAAAATTAAATATATTTATCGAATGTTTATTAGTTTTGATTATGTATAAACCATGTCATTAGTAACTACTTAGTGATATATATTAATAAAACTTTAATTCTGTATCTAAAAATCTGAATACAATGTATATGGAGTCTGATGGTCATCTAGATATAAAGTAAGAAACATGTGTCACAATACACAATCCGTAAAATAATATAATATTTCATGTGTTTTCTAAAATAATACACACATTGGAAGCAATGGTATATGGGCTATTGGTAACATACCAATAAAAGCCCCCTTTGGTGGAAAAAAAAATTAATGAAAAGATACTATGATAGTGATGGGTTTAATCATACTTTGAAATTTGGTGAAGTGGTTATGAATAGGTGCGACCCATTTATGTTTCATCATTAACCAACCTTTGGAGAGTAGAGAATATAAAAGATATTTAGGAACCACACTTTATAATTAGGATTCTTCTTTTCATGTTTAAAACCAATTATAATCTTTTTTATTTTTTTAACAGTTAGGGTTTTTTCTCCTCTAAAATTTAAACCAAATAAAATTGCACCTTATAACGATTGATTCTTGGTCTCCCCATAAGAGATAATTCCTCTTGACCACTAGACCAAAACCTAAGTGCAAATTATAAATCTATTAATGTAATATAATATATATATATAGAGTAAAGATCAAATACATATAGTTTTTTTGTAAGAACTGTGAGAATCAAAGGGGGTAAAAAAAATTTTTTTTTTTTTTTAGAATTTTTTTTTCCCATGTGCTTAAACATTCTTTCTAGATGAATAATACAAAAAAAAAATTAAAAAAAAAAATTTTTTTTTAGTGTAATTACGTCATTAAGGTAAATACATTAGTTTACACTAGAGTAATTATGTAATTACTCTGCACGTAATTACTCTACACCAAATTTTTTTTTTTTTTTTTAGTTTTCAATACTATAATACATGTTTAACAATATGGGGAAAAAAAATTTAAAAAAAAAAATTTAAAAAAAACCCTCCTTTGATTCTCACAGTTCTTACCAAAAAAGCTATTTGTACCGGATCTTTCCTCTATATATATATACTATGTTAGAAACCTGTAAACTTCACAATTGAACAAAAGATGAAATGCAAAGTGACAAAAAATGTACATAAAATGAAACAACCATAACATAAAACAAAATATCACATAACATCTCATTTTTGTTTGTGCATGATGTAAACGATAGGTAAAGCACATAATATCTAGCATAGCCTGGCTGACAGCAATGCCGCCACACTCACTCAATATGATGGCCTCAAAATCAGTCAAATATCTTAAATCAATGCTACCATTTAAGGGGTAATTAGGTAATTTAACTTTTAATAAACCTAAAACTTACAAATTTTGTACACATATAACTTAATGATGGTTTTGTAGAGATAACGACCAAAAAGGCATGGATTACACCAAGAGCAACACCTACCAACAAAGCCGAAGAAGCTGGATTTTTTGGCCCAGATTAAGAAAGTAGTTGGCAGTATATGTTGGGTGATTAAATGGGTTGACAATAAGTTTATGGGTTCACCTTTTTACGTAGGATATGTTTTTTGAATGAGGAGGCGAGGACATGTAAAAGTGATATGTGTCATTTATGAAAGAAAAAAAACGGTGGGAGCCGGCCACCCCAACCCTTCATATGCTTCGCCCCTGGTTTTGATAGTGTTTTATCCGGGATAATTAGAAAGCCCTATACGAATAAATTTACACTAAAACGTATATAAAGATAGGAACGGCAATGTTGCATAACAGTAGACATGTTTAATCAATGAAATAAAAAGCATGCCGTAATGGCATCATATGGGGATGAAAAGGCACAAAATTAGAACACGAAATTAAACAAAACAGAAACAAAAGTTGAAAAAAACTAATAGTTAAAACTGGGAAAAAACCGAGAGAAAAAAATAAGGAAAGGCAAATGAAAAGAGGAATAAAAGGGAAGGGCCTATACACAATATGAGTGAGATTACTGATCACTACCCACAAAGAAACCAACAAAGTTCGAACTAATGAACCACTCTACTAAGCCTCAAAATTGGAACTGGACTGGCAAAAGAACTTATAAAAATCTTAAAGCATTCACATCCCATTCACCATTTTTACTCTATATTTAACTAAAAATAACACATTTCAAAATTTATCCATCACTAGTGTGGAGTCCGCGCGTTGCAACGGAGCTGACAATACTCAATTGAAAATCAAGATGGTTAAAACAATCAACTAGTCAATGAAGTGAGGATGCCATGAGAGGTCGTTATACAACCTACATGTCATTTATATTTATGTACACAACCTCGCAAATAGCTTTTATTTAAAGATATTATTGATGTATAAGGATATTGTTATCATAATAACATTTCATGATAATATTTATTTAAATCTAACGTAGATAGGCAATATGGGGGTTTTGTTATCATAACCAAATAAAAGATATCTTCAAATTCTTAAAAATTTTAAATTTTTCAAAAGCTTTATTTTTACAAAATATCTAAGTTTTCTACAATTTATGTTCAGATGATAAAAATTACATGTTAATTATAAACATGTTATAGTTGCTACTGAAATTCTCTCTCTATAATAGACATTAGACAACCAAGTCCTAAGCCTTGATCTTAGCAAATCAAGTAGTTGAAAATTATCTGCACTCCACTATACCATGACTTTTACAAGTAAACACAAAGGTTAAAAGTTATACCTCGCTTTAATATCAAACAAAAGTACTTCTTTTAGAAATAAATGAAATCAGACGCAACTTTATTTTTTTTATTTTTTTTTGCACCTAGAAAACAATCGCGGCTATCAACGAGTCTTTGTGGTGGCACACAACGAGATTTGATGGTTTGGAAGTCTAGTACAACTTTGCTTTTTCCGTAGGTAGCTAGTAATGTTGTTAGGATTTGATAATCCATGTGACGTGGTTGTGGAAATACCATGGGACAACGGATGATGAAACTGAGAGGGAATCAAACAACAATCTATAATTGGTTTTTCTTCCCCTTGTTTGACATCATAATTTATAGGATCGAAAAAAACTAACTATTTAAGGCTAATTATGTACCGGTACATGAAAGGTTATATTATTTACTTATTTGGGCTTTTGGTTTTATGAAGTCAAGAAGTTTTAACCACATAATTATTAAGTCTATAACTCATATACGTTTAATTTCATTTTGATATTTACTTCATAGTCTTTTTAAATTCTTTAGGATTACATTTATACATTTCAATGAAAATTATACATATAACTTCTTAACATAATATTACTACAAGTATAAAACTTTTATCTTATTTTAATTCATATTTATTTATACATACAAAGCTATGAGAAGAACTTCAAGATTAATGTTATATCAATTTAGAAACTGTTGAGTGTTTATCGTCATTACTATTGAGTGTTTATTATCATTATAAACCTCACTTAACCCTAACCGGCTTTGTTGTTATGCAACATAGATCGTCTATTTTTTTCGTTGTGGTTCGCGTCATACCACAGTAGCACAACCGGTAGGGATCAGTAATTATATATATGTATATTATAACAATTAAATTATTTGGTAGAAAACTTATGAACTTCCCTTTAATTTAATACATGCATTATTCATTTACATCTATTTCATGAATAATTTAATATTCATATAAAAATACTATTTTGCCCTCTTACTAACTTCATTAGAACATTGTATCATATGCATTACATGTTGTAATTACTTAAATTTTGTTGGAATCCTTCCCTCATGCTTTAAAATATAGTATAGATATTTATCTTTATCTTACTCACAAACACTTATTTTAATATATTTATCGTTAAAATACGCTCACAATAATTTGATGTAAGGTAAATAATAGCTTTTCATATAAGGATATCAATTTTTCATAATAATATAGAGATGAGGTATAAAATGGTGGATGCGTTGTAGTGTGTTTTTAGTAGTTTTTTTTTTTTTTAAATTTTAAAGATAGAGGAAGGTTTAGTGGATGGGTCCTGAATGCTCTAATAGTTCACTAAAAGACAAAGGTAAAGCATTGTAACTAAGGCTTTCAATAATTGTTATATATAAATATAAGAGTTAATTATCAAAACTGTCCCGTGGTTTGGCCAATATGTCAGTCCAACTCAAAACTTTAAAAATGGTTGAACAGTCCCTGACTTTGACGGAATAGGCCAAAACAGTCCATTTCGTTAATTGAGTTAAGTCAACCTTGTTAATTCAGGGGCAAAATCGTCAAGTCAGGGGCAAAATTATCTTCTTCTCCAATTGTCTTATTCCTCATCTCTTCTGCAACCACCTGCAACCATTTTATACACTCACACCTGCAACCACCACACTCCGTACACCATTAACACACACACACACTGACCTTCACATCCTAGGTCAACAACAATGTCACAAAACAGTGGTTACCTTATGCCGACAATCCATTTCTAGTCTTCCTTCTTAATTTAATCCTTACCTTCCTGACAACACCTTCGTCAACCCAAATCACCACCTTCCCGACGGCCCCTTCGTCAACCCGCCGGTTGCCTCCACCTTCTGCAATCCACCTTCACCAAACCCAATCATCACCAACAACCCCCACCTTCTGCAACCTACCGATCGCCTCCACCTTCTGCAACCCACCATTACCATTACCATTATCATTCACCACCACAAACCTAAATAACCCATCACCATTAATCAACTTCCACCGTCCAAACCCTCCTCCTTCGTCACCATCACTTTTCACCACCGTCCTCAACACATGTCTCTATGTCTCTGCACCACCGTCCAAACCCTTCTCCTTCGTCATCACCACTGTTCACCACCGTCCTCACCATCTGTCTCTGTGTCTTTGTGTTTCTGTGTAGGGATGAATTTAGGGGTTTGGGTTAGAATGAATTGAAGGTGAAAATTAGGGAAGAGGAAAAGGATTGAAATACATTATGTTCAGGAAAGTAGGTTATTGGACTTTTGCCTTGGGATAACTCGATTGCTTTATTTAATGGGATTGAAAATACATTATGTTCTTGATAAGGTGTTGAACTCGAAAGTGGAGTTATGGTGGAGAATTGGACATGAGTTGAGACCCGTTTATTAATTTGCTAGCTTTACATTGCTTTTAGTTTAATAGGTTTTGGTGAGATGGAGAAGAAGACAATTACGGAAGAAGATAATTTTGCCCATGACTTGATGGTTTTGCCCTGACTTAACGAGGTTGACTTAACCCAGTTAACGAAATGGACTGTTTTGGCCTATTTCGTCAAAAGTCAGGGACTATTCAAGCAATTTTTAAAGTTTTGGACTGGACTGGTATATTGGCCCAAACCACATGGACGTTTTTGGTAATTAACTCTAAATATAATAATATGTATTTTGAGTTGTTTTTTAAATATTGGATTGTGTTCATTGGAGAAAACAAACATAAATTGAATTGGGGATGGGCTAACAAAGGGGGCAGATGTACATAAGTTTCGTTGAGAAATGGTTTTTTATAAAATTAGGTAAAATAATAAAAATCTAGGGTTTAGTTGGGAAATTCATATATGGGTGAAGTGTTTTTGGGCTGCCATAGATAGATAGTAATGCTATGTTTCCGAGTTTACTTGACGAGAGAAAAGAAAGGAAAATAACCCCCCCTTTCCTTCCTCTTTTTTCCCATCTTTTCCTTTCTCTCCAAATCTCTCTAATTTGGGATAATGAAAAATAACATACTTTTCGAGTTTTCTCTCTATTTCCCTCAATTTCTCTTAAAAAAAATCTTTGAACACACATCCTCCCATTTCCTTTCTTTTCTCTCATAAAAAAAACCTCTGGAACAACAATTATTTTCACTTTCCTTTCTTTTCCCTTCTTTTTCATCCTTAAATGAGACTCGAGAACACAACGTAAGGGTTTGTTAGGGGGTTTTGGTATTGGGCAGAGCATAAATATGAGTAAAGGTTTCGCTAATTGCTTTGCTAAGCGGGCCTATGATTTCTTTATCATTTGGGATAAATTTTGGGTCAATAGCATAGACGTTGGGCTATATCTTGGGCTATTATACCAGAGGTAGGGAAAACATATGGTGCGTTTGGTTTGGTTCGCGGAATTATTTGGAATTTGAATCTAAAGAATTCCTTTGAAAATCCAAAATACAGGTAGATTTGTTATGGAGTTGGAATGTTATAATACATAAGACCAAATCACCCAACCCTCATCTCCATCCATCCTACACCACCTACAACTAGTATCAACAAAATGAACTTGTTTTATATGGAGTTACTTGTGATATTTGGACACGCCCCACTTACGGTGTGCACATATAATGTATATATGTGTGGCCCTCGAGGGGCAAAAGTAAAGTTGCACTAATTTTAACGTTATTTTACTATTTCGTGAAAATAATGTTAAAAACGACGGACGGTTAATCATGCATCATGTGGTGGCGTTGATAGCCAAAAGACAAAGGGGTACATGCACCAATCGGGTTTGTCCCGATTGCTAAGTGTTCTGTGCCTTATGTCCAAGGCTTGATACCAAACCACATCGAGCCGGGGGGTCTCACTGGAAGCAGCCTCTCTATTCTTAGGGGTAGAGGTAAGGCTGTCTACATCTTACCCTCCTCAGACCCTACCTTAGCTTTGCTATAGGTGGGATTAACTGAGTATGATGATGATGACGACGACGACGACTTGTGATATTTGGAAACATTTCTGGGAAATCCTTCAAATCATAGGAGGGTTTTAAATTCCATCAAGTGTGGGATATGGTTGGAATTAATTTAAATTCCAAATCATCACTTAGCCAATCAAACGCACTAAGGAATGGAATTTAGATTCCAATTCCATTGAATTCCAATGAATTCTTGCCACAAAATAGTCCCCTACTGTTTCGGCCCGAATAAGAAATAACAATTTTTGGGCTCATATAGTTGAGTGGTTTTTGTGCAATATTGGATGTTGACAAACCTTATGAATATGTGCTTTTTTTGGAGAAAGTGGGGTTGGGCCTATTCTTTGGATTTGAGCTGCTAATCTACAAATCCTTTTAAAAATTAAAACCCCAAGAACACCACTTTTGCCCTCTAAACTTTTGAATTGGAACTTTAGAATGTTGCAATTTAAATTGTCGGTAATCGGTATGTTATAACTGTAACATTTAAGAAGTTTTGCCAATTTGTTATACACTTATACATTTGTTTTTAATCATTTAAGTATTAACTTGGTTATTTTTAATGTGAAATCAACATGTTGATTCAAAAAAAAAAAAAGTATTAAATGGTTTAAGTGTTTGATTGAAACTTTAATTGTGATTAATATCTAATTTAAAAAAGGAATTTTTAGATAAAAATTGTTTGTTGAGTAAAAATTGTTTGTTGAGTTTGGGCGCCTAAGGGAGGAAACGCAGCAAAGGTCTATGTGAGTCTATTGAGGTAGTTGTGGAGTGGTTGAAAAAAGACTTGGTATTCCTTGTGACCCAGGTTCAATTCCCACTCTCCCTGTTATTTTTTGCGGCATCCAAGTGAATAGCGAATACGGGTGGCGCCGGTTCGATTTGGATGGGAGACAAGGTTTTACCGATTATTCAACTGTCGTGCCTTCGGGCGGGTGGAGATCAGGTTTCCGCGCATTTGGAAGAGCCAAGGGACTGGCGCCGATCGAGTAGTCGACCTTGGCCACAGTGCGTGATGTCACGATGGTTGACAAGTCGTCCCTAGCCATTCAAAAAAAAGTCAAATGAATTTTAAATAACATTTTTACATAATAAATCATTAAATGATTGTCTCATGTGTCAAAACTCTATGAGCCCAAGATCCTCCATGGCTGCCCAATCTCTTTCGGTACTTCCCTTCTCACTTTCATCTTCCTGTTACCGGAATTTATGTTATTCTTCCCAGCGTGAAGGTGTGAAACACAAATGTTGCTTTTAGTCCGTACGTCTATGATTCTTTGTTTACTGATTGCTATCATGGTATTTGAAGTCAAGTAGACATTAACTAATACTGGAAAAAGCTTATGTGAGTTGATAAACTTTCGGGGAGAAGTACAAGTGTATAACATATTTGTAGACTTTGCTGTTAACAGGAATGCTCTTCATCAAAAGCATTATAAAATTATAACTGAAAAGTGATATGGTTCACCTTCAATGTCAACGTGCAGCTCATATATCCCCAACAGATGGTTTCTGAATTGACGTTATTCGATTGAGTAGACAATTTGGAAGTTGGTTCAGTGATGGATGTGGTCGATGGGCTAAATGACTAAATCGTCAAACTCCCATTGCACCAATTTTCCTGTAGGCTGCACTATGGTTGAGATTTTTCTTGATAGTTCAGTCTACTACATTTTGTTGTTGTTTATGACTTCATTCTGCTTTTAGTACATTTCCGTTTCATCTTTACTAAATCCATGTTCATGTTAAGATTCATAAAGTGTTTCCCATGGTTGAATTGGAAGGAATGCATGACATAACTTATAATTGTTTATTTATAAATGTGGGACAAATTTTTGGTAGCAAGTCACCAATAAGAAAAGACTGTAAATTAAATTCATATGGGGGATTGAAACCCTCTGTTCATCAATGGTTAAACTGTGTCAAACTACATTTGATACCCCCTACTAATAGAAAATTTTGTTTGTAGAGCAGGACTCCAAGTTTATAGTTCTAAAGTCATAAATAAAACTGATTTCTTGAACAAACTAATATAAAATCTATATCGCATCCAAAAGCAACAGTTCACTTCACCGAATTCTCTTTTTGCAACAAGTGATGATGAGATGACATGCATAAAATTAAGAACCAATACGAAAACTTTACTTCAAACCAGCTTGCTCTAATGCGTCCTTGAAGTCGTCATCACTATTCCATGATGGCACCTACAAGATTTGAACGTTACAAACAAAATATATTAACTATAAAGTATGTGCCAATTCACCAATAGGTTCATACAATGAATCTTGATATAACTAGTTATTTATTCGCAAGAACCCTACATTAAATTTGGGTCAAATTCATGACTCAATTAGTATTTTACCTAGGGCTAAAAACAAAAAGAAGGTTTAGTGATCCTTTATTCCTTTGGCTGTTTGTTCGTTGATTTATTAAAAGACCATGATCAATATTTAGGTGTTCATTTAGTTGTCTATTCAGCCTGAATAGTGCGCCTCAGTGCCTAGGAGCGCGCCTCACAGGGCGCAGCCCACTTGCTGCGCCTCGCGCGGTTTTGACAACATAGCATATAATATATATATTACTAGAAACAAAAAAAACAAAATCCGTCATTAGTAATCTCAATTTGCTTTTCCTATTCACTAGTACAACGCGCGCTACAACTAGCAGCCCCTTACTAGTAAGGGAAAAAGGCCAGCGCAAGGGCTGATGAAAAGCCATCAACTTGTTAGGACTAGGTTTTGGCTTGCCCCTTTCTTCTTATTAGGAAGATAGGTTTGGAACCCTATACAAGGGGTGCACACTCGTTACCACTAAACGAAAGAGCGAAAGGAGGGGCTTGAACCCTCAACCTCAGCCTTGGCAAAGCTATGCTCTACCAATTAAGTTATTTCCACCAGATACGGTAGTAGCGAAGCACTACTGAGCAATTCATGTATCACTTGATATGGAAGACTTCTGCGTTTCCGATCGAGCTAAGAACGAGTAGGTAGGCGGCTAACATAATTTATATACATTATGTGAAACATTTACCTCGGTTACATTATGGTTAAAGTGCCTCTCGATTCTCTGCATAACCAAGCTGTCCGTATCACCGCATAGTAAGTTAAATACAGCTCCTGTAAACAGAGTTTGTTAGGACAGAACCCATGACCTTAAGCAACACTCTGGTTGTTTGGCTCACTCCCAAACAGTGAAGCATTTCCTTAATTTATTATTAAAAAGCTACCTTTATGCCCGGAATAACTTAGATTTTATCTCACCAAGTTTCATTCTTGTTGTAGGGCATTTGACAAAATAAGTAACAACACTGATTCAATTTCAATAGGCACACAACTATATAAAACTACAAAGATAAAGTATGAAACAAAACAATAAAAGGCATTACCCTTGCCAAACCGTGTGCGGAGTAAGTATACTTCATTGTTAGGCTCTGTATGTTTATTAAATTTAACTGGGAGATCATAGTTAACCACCAAATTAACCTGAGATTGATCAAACTCCCGAGCAACAACATCTGTTGATATAAGAACCCGAGTCAACCCATTTTTGAATTCTTTGATTATCTTATCTCTGTCTTCTTGACCTTGAGTTGTTGTTACCGCATAACCATACTCAGCAAGTGCCTCACGTAACACAGCGGCACTTTTTCTTCTTCTGACAAATATAATTGTTTGCCCGATTCCCTCTCCTAATTTCAATATTTTATCCCTGATTACTATAATCTTGGAGACCTCATCGGGTAAATTCACTTTGTAAAACCTCATGAAGAGAGGTATCTTTTTTTTTTTTTTTTACTTTGACGGCGAGGTATATTTCAGAGCTTGTAGGGTTTGTGTAATATATATTGATAGATTTCCACAACGCCCCGCAACTTACAGCTCATGTACATTTCAGTCCTTCAAGATGCCATAACTTTCTTACGCAAGTAACCCAAATCGCTTTCAAAATGTTGTCATATCATTAAAGATAGTCTTTTAGGGCTGTTTGGTAGCTTCTTAATGAGGCTCTTAACCATTTAGTGCTGAATGATTTAGCATTTAGCGCGTTTGTTTCAGCCTCTGAATGGAATGGTTAAGGCTGAATCATTAAGACTTGGGATGTTGCTGAATCATTAAGAACTGAACTAGGCTAAACCTTAATGAAACTCTCATACAAATGTGGGACAAGAAAACTAACTATTAAGAAGCCCAACTTAATGACTCAGCACTTAACCATACAGACCTCTTAACCATTCAGACTTCTTAATGATTCAGCATTTAATCAACCAAACAGCTCCTAGTATTTGAAGCTATAAGAATGGCCTATATCACAAAACAAGTTAGTCACACTTATAGTAAAATCATTTTTGAGTCCCTTAGTTTTCATGGTCATAAACTTTAACTACCTGAATACCCGTATGTGTGCAGTGCATGTGAGATGTATTTTTTTCCTTCCAGGTTTCTTTTCACCCCAAACCCCTCCCACAACACTTTCAAAACCATTCACGGCAGTGGCGAATCTTGACCCGAAACTTCCGGATGAGGGGGGGGGGCGGAAGTCACTAGTTTCGGGGGGTCGAAACCATATATACCAAAAAATTTCTATACGAATACTATATAAATTGGAACTTCTGAGCGAAAATTCGAGAGGTCGGCCGCCCCTCCCCGCCCGTTAAAAGAATCGCCATTGACTCACGGCAATCCTCATCTTCAAACGATTAGAGCATGGCGTGAACCAGTTGAGTCCTTTTGACAACAGTGTTGGATATTATCGTTGTCACACCCCAACCGATGGCGGAAACATCGAGGTGAAACTTGTGATAGATTGTTCAAAGACTTCATAACACTAAATTGTGACAATAGATTAAAATAGATTTCATTCGTATCTAAGATTCAACAAGTATACAATTTGTTCATGAGAAAAATACATTAACTTGAACATGAAGTAAAATAAAGATTGTTTCGTTTGTTTCTAAGGCCGATTCCTAAGTGATGTTTCTTGTATCGTCTCATCAAGCTTTTCCTGCAACATGTATAAAATATCCGTCAACACATAAAGTATTGGTGAGCATACTAGTTTTGACTTGCGTACATAGTATAAGAAAGTTTTACCCAAATCATCATGTTATAGGCATATGCACGTAGAACCATACAAACGGCAACAACACTTGATAACACAAAAGACTTTAAACTTATCATGACCCATAAAGGGGGCGGCGTGTCAACCTATAGCGCTATACATGTAAGGTGGGTTGTTGGCTAATCGTACATTTGTATGTAAGACTTAGAATTCTAACATGGCATAGCATAATAGCATTTAGATTGAGCATAACAGTTTAAGAGTATGAAATCGTTTAAGTTTTGATAGTGATACATGTTGAGCCCCAAAGAATAAAGAATAAAAGGGGGACAAGTATGAACTCACCTGAAGTGCATTACGAAAGAATAACGAACAATGCCTGAAGTTGGATTGACTGAATCTCTGTGTCCTATTACAAGTAAAGGATGCCTTAAATTCTAATGCAAAATAAGCTTGTTTCGCTTCTTGGTTGTAAAGATAGTTTATCCAACTACCTAGACTCGTATTGAAAGAATACGCGTCTTAAAGTGTGTAACATAACGAACCGATAGTAACTTGGTTTGGTTTATTGAAAATAGCCGTGTATGTATAGTTGTTAAAATATATACTTTAATATAGTATTTAGTATCACGACTTGAACTATTTGCCAATTAATCATTTTAGGTAATGAAAATAATGTTCATGTAACTCGACTCAAATGTTCACTCGTTTCGTGGTTCGGATAATTATTATTATTCTAGAAAAACAGTTTAACATAAATTCAACTTCTTGAGTAAGACTATTACGTTGGTCATTAAAAGATTGTTAAAGATTGTTTATTTTCTCATTTTAAAATACCCATGTTTCCATTTTCTCTCATCTATCTTACGAAAGATGAATACATATATAATTTGCTAATACTTAATAAAAAGAAAATAGAAGTAAACATAAAAGCGAATATAGTGACATGAACAAATAGAATCTGGTTGTATATCTATACTATCTTATAAAACATTTTACAAGGACCTCTTAATTTTTAAGTAATACAACTACAAAAGCTTAAAGTACAACACATAATGCATATAATAACTACTTTTTAAGGGTATTTATGTCTTTTCAAATATAAGTTACACATATACCCCTTATTAGTTATAATTTCCCCCCTTTATCTATTTATACTATATTATAATTTATACAATACTTACATATTTGTCCATCAACTTTACTTAATTTTTGTTTATTTAAATAGTAATTACACTTTTGCACCTTTATTTTAACTAACCACCACCCACGATTTCTAAACGTTCATAACTGTTTCAGACGATAATAGTTTATTAATATTATTACACTGTATAAAAGAGCACTTTATTCTCTTTAATTTGAGTATAGTATTGTTATAGTTTTTTATTTTTTAAAAAATTATATGTTAGGGTTAAGCAATAACCGAAACGAAAACTAAGAAAAAAAACGAAAACGAACTGAAATCATCTAAACTTTATTATAATACATTTCCCAATGATCACTTAAAATTCAAGTTTTACAAGTATATTGCTTAGGGTATAAAACACAGTGCAGATATTAACTAATTTTTTAGGGCAAACATGTCTTTTAAAAAATACTTGCACATGTGTCTTTCATCTTTGCTCAACTTTTGTTTATTTAAATAGTAAATACACTTTTGCACCCTTAGTTTAACGAACTACCTCCATGATTTTTAAATGTCCATAACTTTTTCGCGCGTAAATATTTTCTTAATATTATTACACCATATAAACGAGCATTTTATTCTTTTTAATTTGAGTATAGTATTGATTTAGTTTTTCATATAATATGATATGTTTAAGTAATAACTGGAATGAAAATGAACTGGATTAGACGAAAAATAATAGTTACATCTTTTCCCTTGTTTTAAGAAAACTACCCCCATGATTTTTAATGGCCATATTTTTTTCATTGGTCAACCTTTTTTTTAAAAAAATTATCTTAAAAACGAGAATTTTATTCTCTTTAATTTGAGTATAGTAATGCTAATATTTTTATTGTAATTTTAAAAAGTTGATGTATTATGTGATTTACCAGGGCCGACTCGACCATTTTAGAGGCCTAAAACGAATTTTAAATTTTAAGCTCTTTTAGCATAACATAGACCACAGTAAAAAAATGTAACAGAAGATAGTTGGACTTTGATGATCGTGATTTTACGATTCAAGTATACGACCTTTCACCGTTACTACACAATTTGATTCGATTTCCATTCCTCACTTTCCCGCTTTCATTTCTAACCTAACCTTGTTGCCTCTTTTTGGAACGAGCTAGGATTCAATACCAAATAAACAAATTCGATACAAATATAACATAACATCATAGAATGGGGCCCCAAAAAGATGGGGCACTAAGCACATGATTTAGTACACTTATACTTTGGCCAAAGTTTAGTTTTGGTTATTAACAAATTAACTTAACTGGACTGAAAAACGACAATCTATCAAATAAACAGAATCAATTAACCAATCGGTTAATAAGATTATTTAACCGTTGACTTTTGTTTTGATTGAGCCTAATAATTGAATTGAACCATGCATACTGGTAAAAGTAGCTGTGTTCCCGCCGCATCGCGCGGGCACACTACTAGTATTTATAAGTAAGGGCTTTATGACTATTAACATATTGCCTTAAATCATGCTGTATAATTTAGTTAACATTGAGGTGGGTTAATTGATAGAGTGGATACTAAGGAAAACAAAATTAGAGCATACTTTGGAAACGAAAGGTTTTGTGCATCAAAGATAAGTACAGTACAAGAAGCCAATGCGTAAGCAATACCTCAAGACGTCTTCCCGACTTCGGAGGCGACGGTTGTCATACACAGTCCAAACAAGAACCAATGGCGGCTATTGTTTCAGCAGTCCTCAAAGGTGTTGGCGCGTTGTTAGTGACCATTTCCGGACGCAAACCAGAACCGAAAACGAACCCACCACCATAACCAATCGAACAACCACCGTCATGTCGATTCAGAACTTACCACCAGTACAATGCCAACCAAGACGAACCACCATTACTACATACGAGGATTCACGATTAAAAGAAAAAGAAGGTGTCGAGGGGTCAGCAGTGAATGTCGAGTAAGGTCCTTGTGTTGTCGCCGCCGCTGATTGTTATCATCCTTCCCGTCACCCATGTCGAGTCCACTCCTCTCCAGCTACTGCCACCTGGGCGCCGCCGTGCGCCACCACAGCTGGCCGTCCCTTTTTTGTGAGAGAGATGGGGTGCGTGAGAGGAGGAGCAGAGAAAGGAAGGGTTGGTTTCGGTGTTTGTGGGTTAATTGGAGCTGCTTCAAGGCTACGGGTCTGAGAGTTAAATGTGTTCAATTGGCATTGTTCTTGACTGAAAATGATGGGGTTGTTATGCAGAGAGAGTCGATGGGGAGGATAGATTCAAATGTGATGGTGGATATATGTTGTATGTGTAGTGTATTTGTGTAAAAGAAATAAGTGAAAGTGAGGAAGGAAGGAGGCTTGGAAGAGATGGAGGCTAGGGTTAGAATGATAAAGATGGGGATTACCTTGTTTATATAGATAGGGTTTGGAGTAGGTTAGGTGGAAGATTGTTATTTAAACGAACTAGTAAGCGGCTCGGGTCTTGTTTATGAACCGAACTCGTTTAATCAATAGTATAATTATTTCATATAATTTGTTTACATGACTTGATTCAAACGAGTATTTGGAATGTATAAAATATTTAAATTCGTTAGATTTAAAATCGACTAGTCGTTTAATATCCGATGTATTCTCATCGCGTCACTATATGGCGTGAATAAATAATTTAATTTGTTGGTGATTAATGAAAAAAAATATTTATTGTTAGCTAGGTTTTATCGTTAACGAATTCAACGGTTAAGCAAATATAATATTTGTTTATAAACCTCTAGAATAGCAGGGCGTTACAATCGTTGCATTAATTCTATAACGTTTTTGAATTTTATTATTCCAGCTCAATGCTGTCCATATTACGGAGTATTATTTTAAGTATCGAATCCCATTCACACAAAATCACAGCTCCGTTGATATGAAAATCCATATACGAAAGTGGGCCGTTGTTGGGCCAATCATAAACATGAGAGAAAACTAGTTTTTTACTCGCAGCATGTTACCGCGGTGTCAAAACGTAGAGTAATTAACGTATAATATGTGACCCAAATAATACTTATGTAACGTATAAAGTATAGCATGGAAACAAAAACCCAATTTATGTCTAAACATAGAAAACTAAAAATTAAATGAAACAATATACCAAATTTACATCGAAATGTAGACCAACTCAAATTTAATTGTTGAGTCAAAACACATTATATTTGACCTAGCTTGTTTTCAAGCGAAATTAACTCGCCTTTATATGACATATCCATAAAAATAAAACGTACGAAATTAGTATTACGGTAAGATAGAAACTTTAGAAACTTGAAGGAGTCAAAGTGACATTTGCAAAGTTAGAGGGTTACTATTAACATTATAAAGAAGTTTGTGGGTAGATTGAGTTACATGTCAAATGTTTGAGAGTTAAAAAGTAAATGGTCTTTTTTGTTAAGTTACAGTTACAGAGTAGGCGGATCATTTCCATCAAGATAGAAAATTGGTTTTTATGAAGTTAGAAACTTTGGTGGTGAATTTCGTGCCTAAAATTGAATGGTAGGTGAGTAAAAAGCATGGTTTACCGGCTATGCTTATATATGTAAATTAATAAACCTAAATTGTTCCGTTGACTTGATTTATTTTATAAATAGTTTACTAAACAATAAATACTTTATTAGTTTTATACTTTTATACGGTAAATTTAACCTTTTTAGTTTTTTTTTTGGCTATTAAAATTTAATAGCCCCAACTATCGTATGTTGTTTGTTATCGGTCCTAACTAACCACTTAATCATCAACATTCTCAACCTGCAACTTATTTTTCTCTGACACTCCCAAACAACTGAATCCGTGATCTTTGCTAACGTAGCCCTTTTTTAGTGTCGTGACCTTTACCACCACAATGCGAGTGCAGATTTCAAAGCTTTATAATTCCGATTTGCGAATTGGAGTGAATCTAGATAGCGAAAGAGACGTTGGAATACGACCGTTGGCTGGCCACCAATGGTCTTTTGACCGTTTAAAATAATTTTTTTTTTCCCAAATCACTATATATACATTTCCATTTAAAATCAAAATAACACACAATCAAAACAACACACAATCAAACAATACAATCAAAAAAAATATGGAAGGATCAAGCAAGAAACAATCGGCCACGAAACGAAAGTTTAGACCAAAGGTTCGGCCTAACTTAGGCGAACCGGCTCAATTTCGTCAAGACGCATCATCAACCCCACAACCTACATACCAATACTATCAAAACCAAAGTTTTCAAAACCTTATGTTTCAAACCCGACAATTCTCGCTTCCAAACCAATATCCAGTGCACTACCCTCAACCTAACATGCCAACCCAAATCGCATCCGGAGTGTTTCAACTTTCAAGCACCTCCCGATCCAATTGATCTTCCTATGTTCGACCGCTATGGGGTTCGCGATCCAGAGAACGATACGGTCCAAGATTCTGAGGAAGAAGATGATTATGAATATGAACAAGAGGTAGAGGAAGAGGAAGAAGAGGAGATACCAGTGCAAGCAGCAAGAGGAAGAGGAAGAGGAAAAGGAAGAAGAGGAGGAGATAACACCGGGCCAAAAGAAAGAATTCCCTGGACGCAAGAAGAAAAAGTGGCGTTGGTGAAGTCGTTTTTACATATTTTCGAGGACAAACGCGTCGGAAATCAACAACCATCCGACACCTTTTGGTTGCGAGTGAAGGCACACTTTGAACAACTTACCGGTATAACGAGAAGGCGGATGGATCAACTTACCTATATGATGTTATTTTTTTATAAATCGTTTACTTTATATTTTTTTTAGAGTAAATTCCTTTTTGAGTCCCCGTGTTTTGTTGGTTTTAACTATTTGAGTCCAACATTTTAATTTTTAACATTTTGAATACCAGTGTTTTCATTCTATAACCTTTTGAGTCCAATTTTGTAACGACGTTAACCAACTCAGTTAACTATTTGTGAAATTACTAAAATAACCCTAATTATTATTTTTAATAATTAAATAAATTTTGTATTCTCTATCTAGATGCATCTCTCTTTTACTTATGTGGCCCAACTTAGAAAAAAAAAACCCAATTGCATCTGCACATTCTTTCTCTCTACCACCACTATTGCAACCACACACCACCACAACCACCACCTTCCTTTTCTTTCATTTAGCATAAACACACACCTTTTTGTGTGTGGGTGTGTGGGTGTGTGTAACCGATCCAGATCTTGGATGTGAGTCGGAATTGATTAACAAGCTTACTTCCTACCTGGTTATTCCATTTAGGGCTGCAAACCGTTTTGTTTTCAGAAAATAAGATGTTTGGAAGCATCTATGGCGATTTTACTTCCTCGCTAACTATCTCATACCAGAAATCTTCCCAGATCTGAAACCACCATCTTTGAATTTTAGGGTGGGGCTGGTGCATGTGCGATGTCGTGGTGGTAGGGTTCCGATAGGCGAGTTGAAGGTTGTTAGGGGTGGAGATTGTAGATGGAGTTACAGGTAGTCAGGGTTCCGATTGATGGTGGTTTCTGCAGCGTTGAGTTGGGGTGGTGGGAGGTGTAGTGTGGTGGTTGAGGGTGGTTGTGATGTTACCCGGGGTTTGAAGATGGTGATGGTACGGTGGTTTCGGTGTTGTGGTACAATGGTGGTGGTGAAGATGAATGATGGTATTAATAAAATGGGTAAAAGTATATTTTTAATAAATTTATGCATTAAAGGATATACCTAAATGTAAAATGACTGAAATAGCCTTGCACTTAACTGACTTAGTTAACAGCGTTATAAAATTAGACTCAAAAGGTTATAGAATGAAAACACTGGTATTCAGAATGTTAAAAATCAAAATGTTGGACTTAAGTAGTTAAAACCAACAAAACACAGGGACTCAAAAAGGAATTTACTCTTTTTTTTATAAAAATTGTTAACTTTATATTTTTATATAAATTATAGAATCGTCTTTGGCCAAGTAGAGCGGCGGGTGTGGAAATCATACGTGCGGCCCTCAACGATTATCAGCGGCTGTACGTTAGGACTGGTTTTAATTCGTTGGATTCTTGGGAAGTTGCAAGAGTTCTTTCGAAGTGGGTTCCCATTGATATTCCCGGGATAACCGAACTTGGGCCAACCGGCCCTTGTGGGGGAAGGGGAAGGGGTGGTCGTTCTCAAAACGATCTAAAATTTCCGACTCCGGAAATGGTACACCATCAACGGATGAGTTGTCTACCAACATGCCTGAACTTAATTTGAATGATGAATTTTCCGACCCCGATGACGACACACCCCCGACAAGAAGCACGCCTCGAATGCAAAGTGTCGAGTCGTCAAGTGGCAAAGGGAAAGAACCTTGGGTGGAGGTTATGACCGAATACAAGTTGGCAAAAATGGTGTAAATTGATGAGAATCGGGAAAGGCGTAAGTACTTGGCGGGCTTGAAAATACAAAGAGAGAACACCTACATGAAACATTTGTCCGAAATTAAAAAAAATAAAGATTTGAAGGCGTTGAAGGAATCGCACGAGGACGTCAAAGACCCATACAAGTCGATTCTTATCGAACGAAGACGTGAAATTTGCCACAAGTGGGGTTGGACATGTAACTTTTAGTTTTTTTTTCCGGTTTTTTAGGTTTATTTTTATGTTTTTTATTTAATGTAATGTTTTTTTAGTTAATGTATTTTTTTTTTTAAATTTAATGTAATGTTTTTAGATTATTTTAAAAAAAAAGGTTTAGTGATGAAAAGTGCACACCACGACATGTGTTTAGTAATGAAATGTGATAGAATATGATAAATGAGGTGAAAGAATCTGATTAGGTGTGAAAATTGTAATCGAAGAGCCCAAAATATGCAAATTTTATACAAGAGAGCAGAGGCTCAATGATCTTGATCATGACAATGCTGCTATTGCTTTTCTTGGTGCAATTTTATTAGTTTCGTAGGCTTATAAGAAAAAAAAAAAGACTCAGATTGATCATCATTGTATCCGTTAGAATAAAAGCTTTCCCTGTTTATCTATTTATTGTTTGACGTTTGTAACTACTGCATTTCAAATGTGAATGATCTCACTTCTGGGCCCTAGCACTAGTCTTTTGTGATGATGGTTTAAAACATTCAACCCGCCTAAGGGTCAACCGGTCTGGACCACCAATGGGTTCTGGTATGCAATCATGTAAAGTTGACAATTTGACATTCATTTTTGGAGTGCCTTGTGATGAAATGCATTTGATTAAAATGAGTGATGTTTATGGGAGTGCGTTTCTGAAACTAGATGTGAATGGGTCACATTCACCTTTAAATTAGAACAGTTGAACCATTTCTTCTTTCGTAATGTTGGCCCAAGTGGTAGTCAATTTACATCAGCAAGTGCCACATGCACTGGGCCAGTGTGTGTACCCACCTTGATTGGGTCGGGTCAAGGGAATAGCATATTTAGGGGTGCAAATGAGCCGAGCAGCTCGCGAGCTACTCGTGATCGGCTCGATAAAAAGCTCGAAACGAGCCGAGTCTTATCGAGCCCGAGCTGAGCTTGAGTCTAAAACAAAGCTCGTTTACTTATCGAGTCCGAGCTCGAGCTTGGCATATGAAGCTTGTCAGGCTCATCGAGCCTTATCGAGCCTCAATATAAGATTAGCTTTATTAATATTTTATACTATTTCCCTTGCATTTAAAGTTGTTTAAAAAACGAGCCGAGCCGAGCTTTTAATTTATAGAGCTATCGAACCTAAATGAGCCTATTATTTATATTATTTTTGTTTAATATATTAACTAATAAACACTAAACGAGCCGAGCTTGAGCTTTAAAAACAAAGCCCGAACCAAGCCGGCCTCTAGCTCTCATAAGTTAATCGAGCTCAAGCATGATCGAGCTCGGCTCGTTTATTATATTAATTAGTTAATTAACGTGTGCACTTTATACAGTGTTTTAGTTGAGTAGAAATTAGTTGTTGAATATGAAGTGGAGGAGCCATGACCATGAGGGTGCACGTGCGCAGTGGTGGGCTAGAAGGCAGCGTCTGCTTGAATTGTGGGTGCGAGTGTTTGGGACCATCTTCTTTATAAGGGAATGTCACTCTAAACGCACACCCCTCTTGGGCCGACCATGACAGTAGACCAACTAATGATGAATTGTCCCTCTTTTTTTCTTCATGCCTCAACCTCCTAAGCTTAAATTATTCGCATCGCCCATATTCAAATTCTTAAAGCTGTCAACTGAAGTGGCAGTGGATCTATAACATTCTACTCAAGTTAGTACTTCACAAAAATGTATTAGTAACTTAATTTAAACATTTATAATAAAAAAGACAAACAATATATATACACAAGCGTTCATTTCAAAATCAAGAATACGTTGACAACAACCAGAGTCATCTTTAAGGATTTACGTGTCCTATTCGAGCCGTTAAAAAATATATCCCTTAGGCTTCAACAAAACCCTTAATTCTAAATATGTAAAAATTACCCAATTAAGTAATTACACTCAGTTTTAGTGCACAAAAAAACAACTAATTGCATTAATAGTTTATCAATCCATCGACAAACATAAAAAAATACACAAAACTCAAATACCCAACAAAGTAATCACGCTCAATTGAATGTTAAAAAAACCATAAAAATAATTTTTATAATTAAAATTTTAAAGATTAAACTTAAAATTACAATTTAGATGAGACTTGGAATCTCGATATGGACAGGTGGTAGCCATAGAGGATGATAAACATTCAACTTACAATTGTAAAGTGGAACTTGGAATCAATTCGACCATGCTCATTTTTGCAATTGAACATACCAATATCATCGTCTCGATAACATCTTTCAAACCCGGTGAGAAATCGCTTAGCATTGTGAGTTTCAGCTAACGACGTTTATGTGAGTTAACGGAGGGTCCATTGAGAGCAAAATGTCTGAAAGTTGGGACAACTAGTAGTTATTTTCAGGGACGAAGCTTCTTTAGGGCCCGAGGGGGCCCCGGCCCCACCGATTTTTGGCGCAGTGGTAGAATTTTGTGATTTTCGTAGGTAAATTGAGTCCGACCCCCACCGATCTGATCTTTCGGCCACTACCAAACGAAAAAAAACTGAGTCCGGCCCTCACCGTTTTGAGAACCAAGTTTCGCCACTGGTTATTTTCGTAGTTGAGACTGTTATTGGCTAATAGTTAATAATTGGGATTATTTAAATCCATTACTCCTTAAATTTTTTTTTTTTTTTGGCATTCTAGCATTATGTTAACTCATGTCAATATTGGTCAACATAAACTCTTATTTTTTTAGCTTTAGTTAAAAATCAACTGATTATCATTCATATTACCAATGTTATGTATATAGGTGCAACATCTATTCATATGAAAGAAACCTTACACGTATCGAATATCTTTTGACAACTTTGTTTACCTAAACATGGGACCGAACCAATGCCAACCACATCTTGGTCAACCTCCATGTCATGTTCTACAAATAAGATTAGGTGTTGCCCCACCAAAATTTGTAGACATATCCATTGTGTACGTGCTCATTTGACCCTTTTCTTCATATTTCTTATATAAAGTTGAGGACACAGTGTCAAACTTTCCAAACATGAAAGATTACAATCGCATGTAATGCTCTTTTCAATAATCATCATGAATATGGAAAATTGTTATCACTTCACTTTATACAACTTTTAAATGTTTTCTCTTAAATTTAAGGAAATATAATAATGTTTGAGATGACTAGAGTTTTATTGTTTAGTTATTGTTATAAAACTCAAAATTGACACTTCTAAATTAAATTAAAAAAAAAACTTCTCTTTATGAAAACATATCATGATTTATGATCACCGACGAAGATAACTATAAAGAATATATATTAACAAAAACCTAGTTTAGTTCGATCATGGACATAGCTTAATCATATCAACTGAGTGAACCATGTTAGTTACAATGGTTCTGTTTTCTTCTTTACTATCATTTTTATTTGTGTTACCGACAGATGTTAGAATTTGATGTATAGCTCTATAATGAGAACACCCTAGTTAGTAGGTATACAACTTAAGTCACCTTGTTTTCAATAATGGGACGGCAAATAGTGTTCACGTCATTTTATGTTTTTGGTGTAATTTTGTTATTTTCTAGTTGTTTGTAACGTATATGAATGATCCATGATATAGACGTCCATTATGGTTATTGACATTTGTTTTTTTTTTATTGGAGAGTAGTGTTGCAAAGCAACCACTGGCCAGGATCGAATCCCATATGAACCACATAGGTTTCTCCTTTCAAACCCAACGGTTATTTTTTCGGTGGAACGTTGGAATCGAACCTGAGACCAAACCCGGGCAGGAACCCTCCAAGGAGGTAAACCTTCCCACTTCAAGCCAGCTGGGCTGGAGATCATTGGCAAAAAGAAACTTGCACTTCTCATGATTTGAACTTGAGACCTTAGGGAATACAAATGCACCACAAACCACTACACCACCAACCCATTTTTATTAAGACTATGCATAATATCATTACTACAGAATTCACTAGACCAATTAACTTGTAATAATTTGTTTTTTACTCCAATAAATGAAATAAATGTGTATGCGTTTAAAATACTTTTATTTAACGGTAAACTGATCTAAAGAATTGAACTACACATACGAGTTTGAAATTTTGTGTTCTATAGAGATAGACAAATAAAAATATTTAAGTATTTATGTTTGGTATCCCTAGGGTAATAATATGGATGAGGTATTTGAATGGACAAATGACATCAGTATTTTATGGTCTTGTTTAATTACCCTATATTAAATGAATCACTGTTTTGAACCGTTTGAAAGACAAGAAAAGACAAAGTAATAAGATGGAGAGTTGGTGGAAACCTAGTTACTCTTAGAAACAAGATTTTAGGTCTTACGTGACCATATAGTTAGATTATAAAGCCATGATCTCGTATATTAGAGAATGATAGTTTATACCAACCAACGATTAACTTCTTACAACTTAATCATCATAACATTTGTTGGACTAATTATTCCAATGACTAGTCTAGAAAATGATGGATACTATGTTTTATGATACTGAAACTATAGTAGCGGGATGACGACATAATTCTTATATCACGAGTATATATGAAAATTATTTGGTTGCAACCATTGGTCGACACAATTGGATATTATTAAAAAAAAAGTATCAAATCCACTATTGCATTTATACTATACGTCTATCCGAATCGATTTTTCTTATAAACTCTTAAAATTTCGGTTAGTTTATAACGAATAATTGAAATCCTTTATTCGTAAGATATAAATATTTTTAAAATTCCAATGAAATAAGGAGATGCTTATAAAATCGAACGCGAATTTACTAATGGTTTAAGTTTTACTTATCACTAACACAAAAGGTATGCTTATGAGTTAACTTTCACTTATCACTCGTAAAAAAGTATCTCGTAATAAACGTAAAAGAAATAAATAACAAAAACCACTCTTAAAAACCCCAATTTGGGAATACATTTGCGGAACCAATGGAGGGTCATGGAGGTCTAAAGTAAAAATAAATAGATAAATAACAAAAAAAAAAAAAAAAAAAAACGCTCGTAAAAACCTTAAATTTGTGAACACATTTACGTAACCAATTGAGGGTCATGGAGTTTTGTTGACCCTGCCGTTGTTCTTCGTCGGATTAATATTATAAAAATCTAAGTTTACGTAGAATAAAATATGAATAAAAATTTTTCATTCGATAAATTACATAAGGATAGTAGGTAGACGAGCAAAAAGTTACGCCGTCACTCTTTTCTGGATGGAAAATCTGAATTTGCTAAAAACAAAACACCGCCCTTGAGGGGTGGAAAAGTTGTTGTGCACTAACCGTTGAACCCGAGCCAAAAACCGCACCGCTTCCGGTGCCAAGGAACCGAACGTGTCGAAGGCCATGGGAACGAAAACATGCTGATTATCCTCAAATGTTTTAGCGTGCTTTTCCACTTTCTTAGATTCTGCTCTCATGACCGCTTGCCCGGCCACAAGCCCACTATCCCGAAGCCCAACTAGGGGGGACACTCCATTAAGATCAACACACGCATGCTTCCCACCCTCCAAACCAAACACTAGGACGTCTGTTGGGCGCAAAGTAGACCTCCCCTTCGCGGGGTATGTGAGAAAATTAGCTGACACCTCCTTTCTTGCAGAGATCCCCGCTCCTCTAAGGATGTCTGCTAATGCGTCTCAGACAAAATCGTGCCGATATTTAAACCCTGACAATTCCGTATAATGTAACGCGTGTTCCCCATACTTATCAAGGCATACTTTGCGGCAGACAGGGTAATTTTCGTCATCGGGAAAAATGGGTATCATCAGTCGGTATTTAACGATTGCTCTATACTTTACTGCCAACATTCGTTGCCCCAAGCCTTCGATAGGTAACACAATAAGGAAGTCCTGGGCGTGAGGCATTTGCAGGCACTCCAAGACGGCCTTCTGCCGGGGAGACAGACGGAAATCCTCCGCCAATATCAAAGTCAAGAATGGATCGTTGTAGAAGGTCAATAGCACCAGAATAATCCGTGTCAACATTAGCAACCCCATTGTTGCGTAATATGTTGTCTTGAAGCCCCCAGGATTGGGATCTGGAAGCCACAAAATCATAAACTGCCACGTCCCAGGCTGAGGAAAGGCCTAACCTACCAAGTCGAAGCGATCACCACTGGCGATACCCGAAAAATGCCCCACCACAAACATCAATGTCTTTTATAGCCTCCTGGAGGCCTTTGTCGAAACAGGAAACAATATTTTCCATAAAGGGAGGCTGGCAGGTACATAAACCGAAGAGCAACTTAGCCATACCCATACATGATCTAAGCAATAGAAGCTCGCTTTTAGGATCTCGCAATCTAGGGGGGAGTCCCATAAGATCAACAACCCGCGCCTCCCTTTTAACACATAGATCACTTATAGGATGATGCTTTTAAGTTTTAACCAAGTAGTTATATGTTAAAATGCAAAGCTAAATCTTTGTTATGAAAACAATATTTTTTTAATAAAAGCATTTTTGAGGAAAAAGTTAAAATTTATCTGGACGGTGTCGTAACGTATTTTCTTTTTTCTACAAAAAGTGATTTTTAATGGATTGATGGTTGTGAAATCAAGAAAAGGAGGCAAATTTGAGTCTCCAAGAGTTCTTGAAGCTCCTCCTCTTTGTGATTGATTCGATTTGAGATCTTACAAAATCCCATTGCCTACGCTTCCTTCCTTTCACCTTTTTCAACCACTTGTAGTTTGTCTCCAAATGCAAGTTTTCATATATAAAATAACAACTTATTTACTACTATCTAAATATCACTATTTATAATTGTCAATTCAAAATCTTACTCACATTGGCGATGTTCCAGTATTATACTGTATCAATAAAACACAATGAGGATATTAAAAAAATAGAAACATCTAAACAAATTTTTGACATTAGTTACACATAGATTCGGAGTTTTAATAACATATAGAAAAGAAGTATAGAGTTGAAACCATAAATAATTAAATTATACTTCATAATATTATCAATTTAGGTAATCAATAAACTCATGACTTTGTCGATTGTGATCCATGTATCTTGATCCAATGTAGGTATTTATAGTTTTTCATATCACCGCGTTTTTTAATTGGTTGTTCTTTTTAGTAAATACTTTACAATTTTTTTTATTAAATTTGCTAACATTCACCGAATGAATAACTTTTGACTTTTCGTAGTCAACAGCCTAACTAGCAAGTATATCCTTTCCACGGTTTACCTTTCTCCCACGAATGGTTGGGATACAAATTGTTATCATTTCCAAAAATAACATCACTTAGGGGCTTATTGGTAATTAAGAGACTACATCTACTACATTAGTTGCCAATGATGTCCAGCCTAGTTGGTCAGAGGGGGGGGGGGGGGACCACCTAGGTGGGTTCCCACCCGCGTTAGGTATCCTTATTAAAGAAACCGTCAATATCAAAGTCAAGAATGGATCGTTGTAGAAGGTCAATAGCACCAGAATAATCCGTGTCAACATTAGCAACCCCATTGTTGCGTAATATGTTGTCTTGAAGCCCCCAGGATTGGGATCTGGAAGCCACAAAAGCATAGACTGCCACGTCCCGGGCTGAGGAAAGGCCTAACCTACCAAGTCGAAGCGATCACCACTGGCGATAAGGTAGAAGGGGACCGGCGTGTGGGAGGATTCGAACTTGGGACCCAGGGTTGTCAGGACTAGGATTTCACCATTGAACTACGTCTTCCAAAAAAAAAATTAAGGGTTTTTGGCAATCTCTGCATCAATAAATGTTGAGCCATTAGAAGGTTTGATTGAGTAAAAGACTTTGAACCAGTAAGAAACATTTTTTGGCTCAACCTGACTAGTTGATGATGATGGATTGAGAAGGTTGTGCATGATTGACTAACTAAGGGTTATAAATACATGTAATGGATATGGGCTAAAATTTCATTTTTTTTTCAATGTTTGTTACCTTTTACGTTTTAACGGTATATAAAAGTGAAGCCCAAGATGTGAACTTAGTTTATCATTATACACCTTAATGGTGGGATATTAGAACCTTCATATACTTTTAGCTCAGTTTTTTCATTAAAAATTTTCATATGATATAATTTGATTTCTATTTGAGGAAAAGCATGCTAAAGCATGTGAGGATAATCAGCATGTTTTCGTTCCCTTGGCCTTCGACACGTTCGGTTCCTTGGCACCGGAGGCGATGCGGTTTTTGGATCGGGTTCAACGAGTAGTGCACAGCAACTTTTCCACCCCCCAAGGGCGGGGTTTTGTTTTTAGCAGATTGGGATTTTCTATTCAAAAAGGGGTGGCGGCGCAGCTTGTTGCCCGCCTACCTACCATCCTTATGTAATTTACCCTTTTTTTTTGTGAATGAATTTGAGGAAGAATACCTTTAAGCTTGTGTTCGATCATATAAGAATTAGATATTGTATACGTTTTTTTTGGTACCTCTATATGGTCCCCATCAACTAGTCGGCCAACACAAATGTTAATTTGGGAAAAGAAATGTCCCATGTTTTAGTCAGTTAACATAAGCTTTGTTTTTCATGTTCACATCAAAATGCGATTCCAAACGAATAAGCCATAAAAAAAAGTAAATGTTTAAAGTTTGAACAATGACAATAATAACACTAATATAATGCCAAAAAAAAAAAAAAAAAAAAAAGAAAAATCAAGTCAAATTTTACAACAAATATAAAACCATAATATTTGAATCGAAGCTTAAAGGTGATGACACGTTGTTAAGCACTTGGGTCCTTCTAGTAGATGTCTTAGATACGAATCCAGCTTCCACCGGTTAATAGTCTTTAACTCTATTAAAGGTTACATACCCAACAAAAAATGTGTATTTTCTTATTGGTTAGTAGAGTGTTGATGTGGTTATGTGAGTTTTGTGGTATCAGATTATGGTGATTACAAACAATATATTTTTAAATCGGGATACAACATGAAATGCTTCGATGAGTCTTTGAAAACCCACTTTTTTTGTTATCATTGACGAATAATCTATAACAAAATGGCAGTTTTTTATATTCAATAGATACCTTTTATGTGGTCACATGTAAGAAGGTTGCCTTTCATTTACCGACATGCTGCCAATGGATTGGGGGGCAATTTTGGACAAGTAGTAAAAGATTAATGTAAGGATTTAAGGTTGTATTATTATAGGGTTACCATGATCTTAACAGGCCTCTACTTTAATTTTTTCACAGACAGGGCCTTTAATTATTTTGTCTACGTTAACCCCCATCTTTTTTATCCCATTGATACATGATGATCCCCACGCACACTCTCACAACTCACAAGTCACACAACAATTGGGTTACACTTTACCACCTTGTACTTTACTTATTTGTCTTTTGCATAGACTGCTTTTTCTCATGCTATATACATCGCACTTGTACTATATACATAATTTGAACTCTTAACATAAACCTATTGGTTATAGAATACATCACTTACTTTCTATATTTTACTTAGGGATTTCTACATACATTTGAATTCCAAAGGAGTAAAGGACCCAACAAATCACAGTTGGATGTTGACACATTGCTAGTAGTTCCTTTGATGATAAACAAACCTATGAGTTAAAGTTAAAATTTAAAAGGGAAATTGGATTTTAACACCCTAAACTATTGACAATTGGCCGCTGACGCACTGAACTACAAAATTGAACAACATCGCACTGTACTTTCAACCTTTTGGCATGTATCACCCTCAGACTAACCATGGTTATTTTTTGCTGACGTGGCATGGTGACGTGTCCATTTTTGCTGATGTGGCATAGGGAATAAGCTGACATGGCATGGACACATCACCTGCCACGTCAGCAAAAATGGACACGTCACCATGCCACGTCAGCAAAAAATAACCATGGTTAGTCTGATGGTGATACAGGCTAATAAGTTAAAAGTACAGTGCGGTGTTGGTTGATTTTGTAGTTCAATGCGTCAGCGGCCAATTGTCAATAGTTCAGGGTGTTAAAATCTAATTTCCCGATTTAAAAAGATAAATTTTAAACACCATTACAAATGTATATAAAAATGAATCTAACCGGTTAGTCTGACTAGTTAAAATGGAAGCATTGATCGTGTAGAGTCGACGAACAGCTAAAGAAATGAACACAAGTGAACCGACTGATTTTTAGTTTACCAAAAAAAAAAAAAGATAAAAACATGTCAACGTTATTTTGTTCTATTGCGGTAAATTATGATAGTCAACCGTTTCAACTCCCGTTTGAATTTTTAAAACTGCATCATTAGTCTTCTTGACCATGAAATTAATGATCACAATCTTTTTGTAGTATCAAACACTTGGATTATTTTGTGAGAGAGTGTGTAGGATGAATTATTTTGTGTAAACAAGACAAACAGCAATGAGTAAAGTATAAAAGGTGAGAGAGTGTGTAGGATGAATTATTTTGTGTAGGTCTTTGAGGGCATGGATAATGATGAATCATGAATACTGTTTTGGAAGGAGCTTGGTAAAAGCCGAACTTCGATGCCAATTGAGTGATTGACAGGTTAAATTTCAAGCTCCTCCCGCATCTTGAGGGAGATCTAATTTTGAGTGTCGACATTTGAAAAGGTACAATGGTCAATAACCATTAAAAAAATTAATTAGCTATTGCGATAACACTAAGGTGTTGTTTGTTTTTTCTGTAGGAAAAAGTCTACAGTATGGCGGACAACATCTGCAACAGAAGAGGTGGACCAAAGGTCTGCAGTCTGCAAGAAAAAGACTGTTTGTTTGTTACCGTCTGCAGGCTGCTAAAATAAACTGAAATTTAAATAAATTGATTTTTCACAGCAGTCTGGTGGACCGTGGTGGTGGTGGTGGGCCGTGGTGGTGGTAGACCATGGTGGTGGTGGTAGTGGTAGTGGACGGTGAGTGTTGGTGGTGGTGGGTGAGGAGAAGAGAAGAGGAGAAGACCTTGGAACAAGTCTACACCAAGAACAGGTCAGGAAAACCTTTTTGAGTGAAAAGTCTTCCAAAAAAGAATCTGCAGACCCCAAACGTCTGCACGAGTCTGCGCGACACAGACAAAAGAGGGCAGAAGTGTTTCTGAGGAAAAACAAACAGCCCCTAAATCTTTACGATCAATGTTAAATTCTAACTTACCTTGAAACATAACCTTTTTTTAATAAACGGACAGCTAAATCAACAATTTATTTTAGCCGACGTCAGTTAATTTTCTCACAGACCCCGCGGAGGGGAGGTCCACCTTGCGCCCAGCTGACGTCTTAGTTTTTGGTTGGGAAGGTGGGAAACATGCATGTGTTGATCTTACCGGGGTGTCCCCTCTTGTTGGGCTTCGAGATAGTGGGTTTGTGGCCGGGCAAGCGGTCATGAGAGCTGAATCCAAGAAAGTGGAAAAGCATGCTAAAGCATGTGAGGATAATCAGCATGTTTTCGTTCCCTTGGCCTTCGACACGTTCGGGTCCTTGGCACCGGAGGCGGTGCGGTTTTTGGCTCGGGTTCAACGAGTAGTGCATAGCAACTTTTCCACCCCCCAAGGGCGGGGTTTTGTTTTTAGCAAATTGGGATTTTCTATTCAAAAAGGGGTGGCGGCACAGCTTGTTGCCCGCCTACCTACCATCCTTATGTAATTTGCCTTTTCTTGTCAATGGAAATTAATTTAAATTGTCAAAAAAAAAAAAAAATTTATTTTAATCATTTATCATTTTTGGTTCTTATTATAAATAGAACAATTTTTATATTTTTATGTTCATCAATTATCATATCATCATCATACTCATTTAATCCAAAGCTAAGGTGAGGTTTGAAGAGGATAAGATGTAGACAGTCTTACCTCTAACCCGTAAGAATAGAGATGCTGCTACATTCAGCTAAATATGCATGGGGTTTAACATGAAATTGACATCCACATGAGCCACCAACCCATTTGTAAACGGGGTGGTTAGGTGCGTTGCACCATTGAACCCCACCCAACAAGACGTGGTGCCCCCTTAAACACCCACATGCACCCAACACATGACTGTTTTCATAAGTTGAATAATCAAAATGATTTTTTTCACAAACTCGAGAAGGGTGCAAAACAAATGAATCTGAATACCACCAATCGCTCAGTGAGTAACACGGTAACACATATGCAGGGATATGTAAAAATTCAACTACAAGAAGAATATTATCATGTTTTTAAAAATTCACATGTTCTGAAGAGGGGTGAAATTCTTATTCTTCCTTTTTACGTTTCAATGCAAAACGACCAACTATACACAGTTTAATTTTTGGATATAAATGTTTTTTAAAGATAAAAACATTAATGAAATTCTTTACAAAACACTATATGCATTTAACTGACAATTAACAAGTGGCAAGTTTGATAAACATTGTAACATGTTTATAAAATATGTTACACCTCATTTAAAACGTTTATAGTCTTCCTAAGGTAAACCTCTCGGTCACATCACCGTCATCAAACTAATTCAAACATATCTAGTTAATATTTGCTATTTGACAAAAAATGCATTAAAAACAAAATAAATCTCATGAATACCAATGAAATCACCGTAAACTATTAAACTAAACGTGAATTATTCATTAATATTTTCAAGTCGAAAAAAGACAACCAACAGACACGAGGGTGTTGATGAACAAAAAATAAATAAATAAAAAAAAATAAATAGAAATGATTCTTTTGACTTGAAAAATAATTAAATTGACCCCTCTCACTACATGTGGCTTTCATTTCTCTCTTACACCCCCCCCCCCCCCCCCCCACACACACACACACACACACACATACAGTGGGTTCACCTTTGAAAGCAGGCAATATAATGCATCCCCTCACCCATAACTCTTTAATCCTTCATCCTTATTCTCTCTAGACTTTAATTCATTCACGCACATCAAACCTTAAATCATTTAAACTCTTCATTGCATTTATTCCATCAACCAACCCAAAGCCCACTATATACTCCTCAACTCTTTAATCTAAACTACTCTTCTTTTCTTTTCTTTTCTTTGTGTTGTGCTTTAATTTCCATCCAAACCCAATATGGGCATTGAAACATGGCTTATCAAAGTCAAGAAATCAATATCACACAGCTTCGATTCCAGTACACACCACAAACAAGTCATCAAGAGATCAAGGGTCGGTGTATTGGCCTTTGAGGCTGCAGGGATCATGCCAAAGCTTAACTACATGTGGCAGATGTTATCCGACAAGAACATGGCTCGTTTACGCAACGAATCCATATGTCTAGAAGGAGTCAGAAGAATTGTCTCAACAGATGATGTGTTTCTTTTGAGCTTAGCTTGTGCTGAGACGGTTGAGAATCTTAAAGCAGTTTCAAAATCAGTTTCACGACTGAGTAAAAGATGTGAAGACGCTAATTTACGCTGCTTCGAGACGCTGTTCGATACTTTTGCGAACACTGGTCGTGATCCGCATAATTGGGTCGTGAGTTGGAAAGAAATGGAGGCCAGGAATAAGAAGATGGAGAGATATGTGACAGCAACCGCTGCACTTCATCGCGAAATCGATGAATTAACTGTTATTGAAAACAGTTTGAAGAAATATTCGCAGTGCGATATTCATAAAAAAGATTATGCTGTGAAGCAACAGAAGGTTCTTGATTTGCAGCAAAAGTTACAATGGCAGAAACAAGAGATTAAGTATCTAAAAGACAAGTCTTTATGGAACAGAAGTTTTGATACAGTCACTTCATTGCTTGTAAAATCAATCTTTACAATTTTAGCAAGAATTAAACTTGTGTTTAATATTAATCATGGGTACCCCCCTTCTCTGCATAGAAGTCTTTCGGCTTCGGCTACAATTTACCCATCAGATCAAGCGCCTAATTCGTTAAGCTTTGTATCCGGGCCATTGGCTAAAAGCGCGAAACATACAGAAAACAACCACCTCTCACACGGGTTTTTCAAGACGAATTCGGAGATGATGAAACCAGCATCAACCACTTTAGGCGCGGCTGCTCTTGCTTTACATTATGCCAATTTGATCATAGTGACAGAGAAGATGATCAGATCGCCTCAGTTGGTTGGCGTTGATGCGCGGGATGATATCTACTCGATGTTGCCCAATAGCATTCGGTCTTCGTTAAGGTGTCGGTTGAAAGGAATCGGGTTTACAGCGAGTGATCCGGTTCTTGCAGGCGAATGGAGAGCGGCTTTGGGGAAGATATTAGGATGGTTGTCTCCATTGGCACATAATATGATGAAATGGCAAAGTGAAAGAAGCTTTGAACATCAGAAACTTATGCCGAAAACCGGTGTTCTTCTTTTGCAAACACTCTTCTTTGCAGATCAACAGAAGACTGAGGCTGCTATAACTGAGCTTTTAGTTGGTTTGAATTATATTTGGAGATTTGAAAGGGAAATGAATGCTAAAGCCTTGTTAAATTGTACCAATTTCAAGAATGTGCAGATGAATACCAGTTAAGAATAGTTATATATTTTTTTGTTACAGTTTTCAATCTTTTTTTTCTTTTGATTTTAGTTTGATTCTTTTTGTAAGGGTGGGTAGTGTTCATGATATAGATTGGTATGTAAACTAATTGAGTTGAGCAAAATTCAGATCTTGAAAGATGTGTTGTTTTGCTCCCTAACATGAATTGTATATTGGAATACCCTATGTTTGTAAACGTTTTTTGTTTAATTAACTTTAGGGGAATTGGATTTTAATAACCTGAACTATTTGAAATTGGCCATTGGTATCCCCAATTAAAAAATTGGCCATATATAACCTGAACTATTGACTTAATGGAATCTAACACCCACTAACGGTTAAATCACTAACACCGTTAGTGGGTTCGCTGACATGGCAAGATTTGCTGACGTGGCATGCTGACATGGCAAGATTTGGTGACGTGTCAATCCACATGTGCACATGTCAGCGTGCCACGTCAGCAACTTGTGCCACATCAGCATGCCACATCAGCAACTTGTGCCACGTCAGCAGCCCAACTAACGGCGTTAGTTGGGTGCTAAATTCCAATAAGTCAATAGTTCAGGTTATATATGGCCAACTTTTTAGTTGAGGGTGTCAGTGACCAATTTCGAATAGTTTGGGTTATTAAAATCCAATTCCCCTTAACTTTATAAAGTATTTTTGGTGTTTTTATAGTTTTGATATGTCACATGATCAGCCTGATTCTGTTACACGGATCTACATACCGCAAATGACACATAGATATAGCCATATAGGTCGTTCATTACAGATTTAACTTTAAAATTTAAAGGGAGAAATATGAAAAACACATAAGCATTTCTACAGTTTTTTTAACGGTAACACATATGATGTTATTTAATCGCCTCTGTTTTTTACTCTCATTAGTCATTATACACACACAACGTGTACAAATGTGCTTATGGAATGCGAAAAACATATAAAGCGTTTAACTTAGAAGAAATTTATTTCTGGACCTTAAGGAAAATTACAATTGGCTGATATATTTAGTGGCTAGTGAAAATGAAATTAGTTAAAGATATTTAATGGTTATTTTTCACTTATGTTTTTTGTATTTAAAAAACTCTATGGTGTCATCCATTGTTTCAAACTATGGGTTAATTTTACATCGCATGATATTTATTACAAACTTAACGTGTTATTCTACTACAACATCTACATCTACTGTCTACTAAAATTGTGCGCCCTCCGATCATATATTACACATTATCAGTATGTTTGTATAATGTACAACACCAACAACCTGATTGACCAAAAGCAACAGCCAAACACAATGCAGCCCCGCCGCAACGCGCAGGTTCCTGCTAGTACATTATTAAGGGAACCGGATGAGCACAATAGTAATTTACACAAATTTTAAGATGGCAAATGAAAAGGCTTATGCCAAATTTGATAATCTTCATACCTTTATTCCATCCCAACCCCTATTTGTGTTTAGTGTATTGCTATTATATTATAACTCATTGTCATCAACAACTGCGGTCGATACCTTCTCCATGTCAATTCAATGTTATATCGATATGTTTCCCCACAACCCTTCAATGTTATCCATCAGTTGAATGATGTAGACTGCAATTCAATTGACCCTTTGTGTTTAGTGTACTACTATTGTTCTAAGGCTTCGCCGCTTACAAAGTAAAGGAAAAATGATTGATTACATATTTAGCTAAACGAGGATCAGGCGAAAGAAGCTTGATTTGTTATAGGCTTTTAGATAAAAGGGGAATGAGTCTGGGTTGCACAGTTCTATAAATTTTTTTTCTCGTTGAACAGTAAAAAATGTTTTTTTTACCTTATAAATTCTACGACTATTTTTTCGTTCAATGAAATAAAATGTTACAAACTTGGAATCGGTTGTGGTGCGTAATCAACATCATAATTGAATCTAATATAAGTCAGGAAACCCGCTGCAACACGCGGGCATTCTCACTAGTATTTTTAAATACATATTGGACCTAGTCCTAAACCAAAAGTCAAGATAGTTACATTTATTTTGATTAAATTAATTTCATTTCATTCCATGACTGAAGGACGAATTATGGACAGTTATACTAAGGGATGAATTGTAGTTAGTTATAGTGAGGGACGAATTTTAGATTGTTATATTAATTATCAAACTTGGAACAAAAAAAGATAAACAATCCAAATGGCAACCGGAAACTCCTTCCGAGAAGTAGAGTTGCCTCAACAAAAAGCTCTTGAGGATGGAGTTCTTTTCCCGACGGTGTTGTCCCCAAACACTAGCAACAATTGTGCTTATACAACCGAACTCTCCTCTTTTGAAGATGCAATCCGAGTTCATAAGCCATGGCTGGAGTCTCTTCTAGTCAAACGTGGTGCTATTCTCTTCCGAGGTTTCCCGGTTATATCTCCTTCTGACTTCAACAACGTCGTTGTAGCATTTGGATTCCCAGAAATGCCTTACGTTGGTGGCACAGCCCCTCGAACCCAAGTCGTTGACAGGGTTTACACGGCGAATGAAAGCCCTCTCGATAAAGAAATTCCTTTCCATCATGAGATGGCTTATGTAAGTTCCTTTATTCTATACGTTATTTGCTAGTTATTATTCTATCTCTAGTTTTAATGTTGTTATTATTATCATTATTACGTTATTCACTTATACCTCTTTATCTATAAAGGTGAATTATGGTTGATTAATATATGAAAAACCCTGAATAAGGGTGGATTCAGTTATGTTTTGTGGATTCCAAAAAACCACTAGTTAAAATAAATGGGATTATTTTTATTGAGAACCTTACATGATTCGTAGAAAAAAAAAATAGTTAAAATCTAACAAAAGGAATCTAATGGAAAAAAATTATTGGATCCACCTCTGACCATGAAAACTTAGTATCAGACTAGTAATTAATCCTTCGTGTAACAGCTTTCGGTTTTCCCAACCAAGTTACTTTTCTTTTGCGAAGAAGAACCAGAAGCGGGGGGAGAAACTCCAATAGTTTTGAGTCATATCATATACGAAAAGATGAAAGAAAGACATCCGGATTTCGTCGCGAAACTGGAGAAGCATGGATTGACATATATAAAAATAGCAGGTGATGATGATGATCCTTCGTCTTACACTGGCAGGAGTTGGAAGACAGCATACAAGACCGATGACAAAACTATTGCAGAGGAAAGGTAAGTGTGACAAACATTGAAAATTTCATTAATCACTAATTTATGTTTTTGGGACTATTAGGGCAGCAAAGCTAGGAATAAAGCTGGAATGGATGGGGAATACTGCAAAAGCAATTTTAAATACATTGCCGGCGATTAGGTTTGACAGGGAGAATATACGAAAAACATGGTTCAATAGTCTTGCAGGTAGTTACGTCGGGCCTGCTACAATGAAAATTGGCAACAGGAATACATCGGTGGAGTTGGGTAACGGCGACCCTGTAGATGATGATAATGTCGTGAAAGACCTTTTAGAAGTCATGGAAGAAGAAAGTGTTGCAATACCTTGGAAGAAAGGTGATGTTCTACTGATCAATAATTTGACGGTTCTTCATGGTAGGCGACCACTTATAAAGCCTCCGCGTCGTATACTAGCTTCCCTGTGCAAGTGATTTAAAAAAGATGACATGTTCTTATGTCATATATAATCTTGTAAAAGTTTGAATAATGATGTATTTTTTTCGTGATCTTGGATGCTCAGTTGACACTTCGAATTATAAGGTTTTATTTTACGCATTTAGTTTGTTTGAAATTATGAAACCTATAAGTCATAGACGGAATTGTTTTAGTGGACTCAATTTCGTTAATTTCAAGCATCTATTTTAAGAACCATAATCCAAATCACGTCAAAACATCGTCTAATGCATGTTATCCATCTTCGATAATCATAACATCATCATAAAAATACATCATACAAATTCCAACACTTCTCATTTTAATACTTTTGGTCTTCAAAAGTCACTATTTGTCCCTTCTGGTCATCGTCTCTCGCAGCTTGTAAACAGACCTATACCTTTAATTGAAAATATTAAGCTTCTTGCATAAAAACCAATCGATCCATGGTAACAGAAGGCCACTGCATCAAAACGCAGATCGTCAGCAGATATGTCTAAATGAGGCGTTAAATGAAGCGTACAAAAATATGAGCATCAAATCTGAAACTTTTTCCATGATGAAGACGTAATAAACTCATTTGTTCGCAAGATGGGGAGGCGGCGATGATTCCTTTGGCTCGGTGTGGTAGGTGGGGGGCAGCCAGAGGGAAAAAAATTCAAACCCATCAACCATTGTTAAAACAAGTTACAACCATTGTTAAAACAAGTTACACAAGTTCGTAACACGTCTTCTAGAGTTTGGATTGCTCACTAGCTTTGGCCATCAGTTTGCGGGTAATATGCAGTACTCATATCCAACCGAGTACCCCAAAGGTTTCTGTAAAGTTTACCAGAAGCGAGCATTATAGTTTGAATTGATAGGGATTGGCACACCGTGCCGAGAACAACTTCCATCTAGTCAGTCCTTTTGATGGCTAGAAAAAGTGTAAGGCACCACCCATTATATAATGACTAATTGAATAATTAATCTCGATTTGGTACCATATTAGTGTAAATTTTTTTGTTAAACTTATTTCCATGTTCGGATCATTGGATGATCCGTCCGTTTTATTTGTGAGTTGATCCATCTAAAACCGACACATAAACATGACTACTTATTTTACTACATACGACTTTTACATACATTGCACACACGTATATATATATATATTTAACTTGTTAAGTTGTCTCGCACGACGACGTAGACAAACTCTTATTTTTTTTTCCAAAAGGCGAAGATGGTCTCGAGCGTGTTCGGTTCTGTGCTTGGTCTGTTTCGCGTCCGGTATGATAAGCATTTGGTTTCCGAGCATGCTCGCCTCCCGTTCTTGGTCAAATCATTCTTACCTAAGGTTTTAACAAACCACACAACTCATTAAACAATATTGAAATCGTTTGAATTGAAAATATATGAAAAACTGAAATTTCTGGGTAAGTTCTAGTTTTGGCGTAGCCTACGCCAAATTGTCCAATTTTTCCCATTTTCTAGGTTGCACTCTTTTGGGTCCTAAAAACCATCCCCATGGACCATTGGGAACTTGTTTTCACCATTTTTATTAGTTTATCTAATATTTAGTAATTTCCAAGCGCCTTGACGTGCATTAGACATGGTTATGGAAATGACTTACCTAGTTGTCATTCACACTTAATAAAGGTTGTTTTCACCCAAGTTTTCCTGGCTCAAAGGCCATACATTACACTACGGACTTACCGGGTAGCGTTGACCCATTTCCATACCTTGCAATCCTTCCTTACCATTTGTGGCATCTAGTGCCCCTTTTTCCAATATACTTACCTATAAGAAGTCTTAGTTCACACGCATTAATTTATTAATTTCTTTCTATTTAGGCGATTTTAACCCGTTTTGAATTAAAATCCCATAATCTCCCATATTACTCTTCTATGAGTAATTCCACATTCAATTATAATACTTTTCAAGAGGGTTATCAATTTGCATCATTATATAGACTTTAGTTATAAATGGACTTATTTATGAGAAGCCACTTACATTGGCCACAATTTATGCATTCCTTTACCCGCTAGTCCATTTGATTCGTTTGTTCCAAGCCTCCACCTAGCTTGACGAGATCAACTTCACTCTTGTTTGAGAACACCAATTATGACCTAGAATTTGTTCATGCATCAAATGATTCCATGATTTCTTGGTCCAATTTATTGATTTGCTGAATTTGGGTTGTGTGTGTTCTTCATCTCCTGATGAAGAAATCGCAACACACACACATATGTATTATATATATATATTTTTTTATCAATCCAAATTTAGTCACTTGACAAATCTAGCCCCTCAACTTGATTTCCACCATTATTAACTAACCTAACCTTGTTAGGTTTATAATTTTACTACATAAGCATTTCACTAACGTAACTAACGGGGTTATTTCAAGATATATGTACCATTTCCCTCGTTTAGTCGTCTAAGCATCATTATATGTACCAACAAAAACGTTCGTTTCAATATTTATTTATCTTTGATCGTTTCATGGTCCATAAAACAAGCACATTAGCGTAACTACATGAAACGGATTTTCGGGGTGTTACAAAAAGGCAGATTTAGTCAGGTGGTCTACGATCCCCCAAATGGTATCGCAACCATTAGGTGATCGGATGGCTTGAAGTGATGTCTATGGAGATTTGTTCCCATTCATTGACATGGGTATCTATTTCAGCTTTCCTACCAAGCCACCGGTATAATACCTTGAGATCATTGTACACCTTGTTAGAATCAGGGTGAACAGAGTATCGAGACTTGTGTGTTTCGCCCATCACAAGCTTTCCGAGATTGCCAAGAATTTGGAACCCAAATTGTCCCATGAGGTAAGAATACCATCAGGTTTAATTTCAAAACGTTTATCAACTCTATGCATGGTTCTAGCTTTATCATTCTTTTCCCTTAAAGTTTCTTGTTGATTAGCACGAATTTGGCCAGCAGACCAGTAGGATTTGGCGAGTTGAGGAGATCGAATTCTTTGAGGTTTAGAAGGTTCCTTCTTGCTCAAGGCACTAGTCACGTCAGTTACCTTACCAGGATGATGCTTGATCACGCGCCCATAGGTGTTACGGAGTTCGACCCATCGATGTTGTCGTATGCCTAACTCCTTTGGATCGAAGTATGCTGTAGACCCTTGTGATCGGTGTAGTTAGTACATTTGGTATCGTACAAGTAGGGGTGTGCATTGGTCGGTTTGGTTCGGTTTTTACCATTAACCATAACCATAACTGCTATTTCGGTTATGGGATTTCATTAACCATAACCATAACCAAACTTCGGTTATGGTCAATCGGTTATGAATTCGGTTATGGTTCGGTTATGGTTATTTCGGTTATTAAATATAAATTTCAACTAAAACTAACTTTCGACTAAAGTTTAAAAATTAAAACTGTGTGGGTCTACAAAATAAAAAATGGAACCTACGATGGTGGACTTAGCTTAAGCTTTTTTTATAAGACGAACAAGATTACATTTTTTTTTGTTAAACTACCAATGGGGGATCCTTGTTAATAAAATATTTCTAGACAATAAAAAAACTTACATAAGCTTAAGTTTAATTCTTTATTAAAATAAAGGTCACCTACATCGAGATCGTTTTGTTACTAGCATACTTTTATCTTAGTAGAAAACTCTACATGGTTAGTGTAAAACATAAACCTATTACAAGAATTAAAATTAGAAGTTTGGTTCGGTTTTGGTTATATCGGTTAACCAAAGTTTCATAACCATAACCGCTCGGTCGGTTAAAGAAATTTCATAACCATAACCATTGGTTATGTCGGTTATCGGTTAAAATTGGTTTGGTTATGGTTCGGTTATTGGTTATAGTGGTTAATTTTGCTCATCCCTACGTACAAGTAATGTCTCCATAACTCGAGAGCAAAACACCACCACTCTCAATTCCAAGTCGTGAGTGGTGTGGTTCTTTTCATGGATTTTCAATAGACAGAAAGCATAGGTAATGAATCTCTCGTGTTGCCTCAGGCGCAACCGAGACCTTGAATTGATGTATCGCATTAAACGATAAAATCATTTGAGTCCTCATACAGAGACAGGATAGGCGCAGTGCAAGGTTCTAGTTTCAGCAACTGGAATGATGATTCTTGAGTGTCACCCAAATTGAACTTCTTGTCCTCATGGGTTAGAGCAGTGAAAGTTTGAGCGGTCATTGAAAATCCCTCCATGAAGCGATGATAATAACCATCTAGACCCAAGAATTGTCACACCTCAGTTAGAGTTTATGTGCTTCCCAGTCTTTGATGGCTTTAACTTTGGTTGGATCGACATGTACTTCCGTTTCGTTGACTACGAGTCCGAGGGGTTGGGTTTCTCGTAACCAGAAATCCCACTAAGAAGGTTTAGCATAAAACTTGTAACGCCCCAAAAACCCGTTTCGCTTAATTACGCCATTATGCATGATTAACAAAATAATAAAATGGGACTTACCTAATAAGCATGTGGGTTATGTTATGACATGGAAATAACCTAGTTGATGTTATTATTTAGTTAGTTAAGTTTCTAAACAAAAGGACATTGAGGGATATTTGAAGGGCCATTTATGTAAATAGTGGGATAATAACAAGTTCAAGGAAACACCCCATGGCATAAAAAGAATTTAGCCAAGGGAATGTCTTCCCAAGATCAAGCCTTTTATCATTTTTATATATGGTTGTGGTTTTAGAGTCCGGGGTGATGTTTGTGTTTGGTTAATTCATTTTTTTGCATTTTTATGGCTTCTTTGGAACCCTATGTAATAGTTAGGTTTTTATTTTATTGTATAACTAGGTTACAATCTTAATACTATGTCTAAATCCTTTTGAACTAGCAAATCCTCCATTTGCATTTTTCACAACCAAAGTTTTTTCCATCAAGCTTCTCAATCTGAAGTTTCCCACTCTCAGCCATAGTCTCAAACCGAGTAATTTCCTGACTTTGGATCTCGGTGAAACAACCAAAAAAATAATCTTTGACAAACAAAATAAACCCCACTAAACTGCCCGATAAATACGCCAACCACCTGAACAATAACAACTGGAGATCAAAACCTAATGCAAGACCTTAATCAAGAAAAATAACATATAACCTGATCTTCCTTTTTTTCTTCTTGAACTTAAGTCTTAAGCACCACAAAATCAATATGGTGCAAAGGTTTATGACGGCTGTGATTTTATTTGATTGACCAATCAAATAAATCAAAGGCAAAATATATAGTCTCCTTTGCAAACTCGACGGCAGCAAATATGACGGGACGAATAAGTATTTTTTTTTTTTTTTCTTTTTCTTGTTGCAATGAACTTAACAACGCGATCGGACCTCTTTTATTATATGGAGGACTGCCAAAATAAAAAAGAACTAATCAATCTATCTCTCGCGTTGTGTTTATTCTGTATGTAACGAGCCTAAGCTATGATACCACTTGTTCAGATTCGATCTCTCAAACACAAATGAAACTGCAAGGAAAAATATAAACGAAGATGAACCACGAGATTTACGTTGTTCAGTCAGCTGATCTACGTCCACAGGCTACAACCATGATATTTTTATTATTGCTCTCTGCCTCACTCATGAGGATTTACAAGTACAAGACATTATATTTATAATATAAGATTAGGGTTTAACCCTTAAGAAACAAGAAAACTAACTATGGGCCAAAATACCGGCATGGACCCTTGTCTTTGATTAATCTACCAATTAATTGTCTTCTAATCCGAGCCCAAATCAAAACTCCATCAACCCAACAAAATCTAGGCACCGGCGCACCGCTAGGGATGAATGAAACGACGGAGAATTTTGTGAGACTAGGATTATAACATTACTCCGGCTGTTGCAATCAAGACTTTCATCGGTATCATCAATTTCAAGTTCAATTAACAACTTTTAGTATCATGTATCCTATGGATGATCAATTATTTATCCATCCAAGTCCCTGATTTGTGGGTCCTAACCAGGCACAAGTTATACAGGTTAGCTGGATTGACGGGTTGTAATCAAGTTGTAAACGTGTCAACCGTGTTGGTGAGTTGTAAGAATTAGGTTAAAAGGGTTAGCAGACAAGCTGCTTAATTAAACGGGTTAAACATGTCAGACTAAACACAATCCGTTACACAAACAAGACGCATTTATTAACCAAGTTAGGTACGAGTGTATGAGACACCCAAAAATGTATTGTGCCTAGTTCGTGTTGTGATTATGGTCATGTCAGAATTTGCCACTACTTTTGAAGAGTTCGTATCCAAGCAAAACATGATTGCACTCCATGCATCAGCTTCACTGATGTTGGTCTTATTGTCTTACCAAATTTTCTACATAACTACTAGATCTAATTTTATGATTAATTATCTTTCTAGATAGCTCATTTAGGATTAGATAGCTTCTCATACTTAATTTCCTATGTCTATATACATAAACAAACTTTGATAATTAATGAAGGAGAACATAACATTTTTCTTCTACAGTTTCTCACAAAAAGTAAAAACTAATGGGACAAGAAGTACTGACATATTATGCATCATGGGCGGCACAAGGAGAGGTGGCCTTGTTGAAGACAATCTTATAAATCATTTAAGTGTCCCAAGACACTAGTTCAACCAGTAGGTCTCACGCCAGCTGAAGTGGGGGTCCGTCACCCCAAGGACAATGAGGTGGAGTAGAAGAGCTAAAAAACCGGTGAAGTTTGTGTACAAGGACCTCCACAGACTAGGGGGGGGGGGGGGGGGGGGGGGGGGGGATATTCTGTAAGAAGGGAGGGGTCTTACATGGATTATCTACGGACTACTTTTAGAGGATAACAACCGTAACTGAGAAACCTAAGTTTGTGTTACAACTTACAAGAAAGTTGTACAAGATAGTGAGAACTAACTAGACCAAAATTGCATGGATCCCTAGGCAGTCAGCACACAATTTTCTAGTCACTCAAGTTAAGAGTCTGGTTCAGCTGCATTTAGGGTCGAACCGACCTCATATTGGTGATCAATGATTCAATGTACAAAACTCCAATGCATGTTAGATCGATCTATACAAATTCCTTTAGTAGAAAAACACTTCACTTTCTAACTTACATGTACTCTTTTTATGTAGTTTAAGCCTACTTATTGCAATTTGCAATCATCAATTTATAAGATCCAGTTTTTGGCTCTCATCATTATATAAAGCTTGAAAGTAAGAACAAATGTTCACCTCAATACTGATGTAACGGTTCTACAACAGAATAACAACCAGTTTTCACAGTAGCAGATTAAGTACCTAAATGTGCGGACTTATACTTGTTAGGAAGCTGCATCTGCATTGTGCCATCCCTTAGTACACGGTGGAATGGTCATGAACTCGTCAAACTCCTTCACATGAACGTCACAGCATTTCCACTGCATTGTATAGATGATAGTTATAGTAACAAGTTATAGTAACAAATAAGTTATGTTAAATAAGTACTAAAAGAAAAAAATATATATGTTAAAAGATGCTAAATCTTACCCCTCTCAACCGATCATGAAAGACAGCTGGGCCGGGATGGTAATTACAAGCAGTGTCATGGTTATCAATTTCTTTAAATGTTTGACCACATCCCTTGTTTTTGCAAATTTGGGGCTGGTTTATGTCTACAATTTTCTTTACTGTAGGTTTCGCACTTTCCTGCAAATCTGAATTACCTTCCTCTGGAGTAGATTGAACTTGATATGAGGGTTTTGAATTCATATCTTTAACCTGTGAGCCTAAAATAAGTAAAAAGGAGTAATATGTTAACAGCCTAACAAGTTAGTTTTCAAGATAGGTCATAGGTGTTTAAAAAATTAACCAAGTTGAGTAAATTGAGTCAAGTTTGGAGAAAAACCATGGTCAGAACAAAAGAATCCTTGGCGGCATCTAGGGCAAGCTTCTTTAGCCGACACATTAGCTGCAGGAGTCGATGTTTTGATTGCTGGCTTTGGGGCAGCGGGAGCCTTTGCTAACACCGGCTTTTCAGTTGTGTGTTTACCTGTCTTGCATCTTAAATGAGAAAAATAAAAACAAGTCACTAATTGATATAGTTAACAATGTGTGATGCAACACCATATAGTTCAATACACAAAGAGTAATGATTAAAAATTAATAAAAAAGAAGTGTCTGCCTATGACTAATTAAAACTTCAGGCCATTAATTAGGATGCATGTCGAACGCATATGGAGCACAAAAAAGAACAACACCGCATAAAAACGTACCCAGGAATTTCCAGAAATAAAGTGAAATCATGACTCTTTTTCTTGCAGCAACTCCACTCTTTCATACCATCATGAAAAAAAGGCTAAAAGACAAGTCGTTAACATTTGTGTATAAGATAAAGGTATTCATAATGAAAATCACAATAAAGTAGGAAGATGACAGAAACTTACTCCCTGAAGAATTAAGGATGCCCATTCAGTAATCAAAGCCCATACACACAAACCAAACAAATTAGAAAGGTGAGAAACAGATCCAGCAACAGAATTAACATGTAGGAATTCAGCACTAAATGAAACAGTTTTAGAGGAAAATATGGCGGGCATCACAATACTACAGTGTAGATAAGTGTTATGTCTCATGATCTCATCTATAACTGCTTCATACATTGAAAATCAACTACTGTGAATTTTATGATTATATACAACTGATTGACAAGATTGTAACACAGTATTGACCGGTAAACAGACTTCATAACAAGATAAATGACTGATGACTGAATAAATAATTACAACTTTTTGCTTGAAGAAAGAACATTAACATACAACTTTCAGAGTTTGTATAAACAACACACTTAGAATGCTACATTAACATCATATATTAACATAATACTATATTACTATGTGATCTATGTGGCCAAAGCCCCAAATCTAACACAGTTGACAGATGTTTTAGGTGATAATTTCTCATATATATTCATGCTTGTGTATCTATTTCTTTTCTCCTTTCATGGAAACATTGATTCAATATCCATATCTTAAGTATGTAATTGCCAAACAAAACATGCTTAATAAATCAAATAGGTCAAATAATGGCCGCTATTAAATGGTGAGCATTGCTGTTACTTTTAAGTGATGATATAAGTTAAGGTATTATCAACAAAATACTACACTGAAATTAAAAAAAAATCGCTATCTACTTAACAACAGAGAACAGAACCTCTATAGCTAACTAGGTCTTCGGATTTGATTAAAAACTAGAACAGAATCTGTAACTGTAACAAGTCATTGCTAAACCAGAAATTATGCAATCAAATACTAATGTAGTCAACAATAGAGAAAGCTTATGATAACGATCTGGTAACTGATTGAGAAGATGAATTAGGGAAAGGAAAAACTAACCGATTCATGATATGTGCAGGAGTCCTCAGGATTGTTGTCTTCTGTGAAGGTTGCGTTACAGCCAATCCTCTGACATCGAAGCATATTCGACATCTTCGTCTTCTTCTGCTTTGGTTTCCGATCGAAGCTTCTAGTTGTAGGGGAGGGGGAAGGGAAGTCGTTGCTAAACAAAGTCTATGTTTTGGATGGACTCAGGTGTACGCCTCGCATCTTATTTGGGCTGCTTTATATCGGTTTTAAACATGAGTGTCCATAAACCAATAACGCCCATCTGTAACCTGTAACATCTGTTACGGTTTTACAAATTTTCACTCATGTTAATAGGGCTGTTCACGAGTCGAGCCGAACCGAGCGGACCTTTGCTCGTGCTTAACTCGTTTATAAACCGAACCGAGCTGAGCGGCTCATTTACAACCGATCTGAAAATCGAGCGAGCATTCTTCGAGCGTGAAGTTTTTCGAGCGAGCGCCGAGCGAGCAACGAGCGGAGAGTAACTCGGACAAACAAACAATTAGGATGTTTCCTTCAATGTTTTTGTTGTCAGGGTGAGGGGATGAGCTAGCATATTGCAGAGAACAAATGTCGCATTGTGACTTAGGGTGATATTAAGCAAAGTTTTAGCAACAGACGACTAATAACACAATGAAGTCAAGACTGTTACTTCAGGACTTTGGGTTTACTATTAAACGTAGTGTTAAATTTTTATTGGATTAAGCGAACTAGTTGTATTTTACTTGTTTATCTTGGGCCAAATGTTATATATAAAGATATAAATATTACTGTGATTTGGGTGTGTATGTATAATTGTATACATGATAAATAAATAATAATTTATTCGAGCCGAACCGAGCCAAACAGACCTTTGCTCATGCTTGGCTCGTTTACAAACCGAACCGAGCCGATCGGCTCATTTACATCCGAGCAAAGGATCGAGCGAGCAACTTTCGAGCATTTTCCGAACGAGCGGCGAGCGATCCACGAGCGACGAGCAATTTGAACGGCCCTACATGTTAAGCATTAAGTCATTAACTATTACTCACGTTTTTTTCATATTTAACGTGGTGTAATGGCTTTACAAGTTTTCACACTATTAAAATAAAATATTAAATTTAAATAAAAATTAACAAAAAGAGACCATTTGATTGGTTGATGGGAATACGCTCGCCAAACTCACCATTTTCCACGCGATTCTCATTTGTTTTCAACCCCTTGGGCGATGTACATAGATGTGAAGGCCCTTAAAGATCCATTGTGGCATTGAGCGTTACTTTGTAACACGTTGCCTAAAGGTGCTCCAAGTCTCAAAGGCTCTTCCATATAATACTAGCAGGAATTAACGCCTTGTCAGTTGGTATTTGGCGGTTGTTGTTCGTCAATTGCCTTGTCGGTGTTGTACATTATACAAACATGGTGATAATGCATAATATATGATAGGCTGTTCTACAATTTGAGTAGTAGGAAATAGGTGTATATATTGTAGTATAGTAAGAAATTAAGTTTGTAGCAAATAACATGCGATGTAAAAGTATCCTAAATTATAAAATAGTAGTTGACACTATAGTGATTTCTACAAAACAAATAATATAAGAGAAGAATAAAGATTAAAGAAAACAAACTATGGTTAAGTAAAGGTTTAGGGAGATAAACGTCTCAATGTAAACCAATCCCTTGAGAGATACATACAATTATATCCTCTTAACAAAGATCGTGGATGCATGTAGTGGGTACTTATCATTTATAGTCGGGTGTTTTTTTATTTAATCATATTGTGTTCTAGACCCTACGTATAGGTTAGGTTGTTATCTCTATTTCTTGTGTTTTAAATAATAATCCAATTATTAATGGCATGTTTGGCTCTCCATCCTGTTTTCTCCCTATCTCCTTTTCCACCTCATTTTCTCTTTAATATAAAAGGCACGATTTCTAATTTATAACTTATCTCATTTTCAAAGCACAAAAACCCATTTTCAAACCATTTCCCAAACACTTTGTTTTAACTTATTGACCTTTTGGTAAAGTTATAAGTCATGGGAAGATGAAAAAATGGAAGGCCAAACATGCTCTAAGGTACTAAATATGAAGTTTGAATAAATGATTGTCAAAAAAGAAACAAAAAACAAGTTAGTACACGAAAAGCGGAATTTGTTAACCAATTTTACATGTTACCTTTGTTGTTGCATATGTCACGATTGTGTTACACACGTTAACTAGTTTTTTTCTCCCAAATATGTTTTAATGTACAACAAGTAACTTAGATCCCCCTTTGCACTATGTTATTGGAACCCAACGGGACCCAATTCTGGTTCCCCAATGTTAACGAGAAGTTCTTACACGTTGGCCAATCCTTCACCATGTTCAAATCAGTTCTGACTATGTACAAAGATTATGCTGATCAAGCCGGGTTTTCTGCTAAAAAGGAACAAACCAAAGTTTGGATGGGTATTCTGACACATAGGTACCTTCATTGTTCAAACTACGGCAAACCTAAGTCAAAGAGAACTTTGACACGTTAGATAAGACCTCTATTAAACCCGAAAAAGTACACTCAAACTTTGTAATTGCAAAGCTCATATTTTAGTTTCCATTAGTGGTGAGGGATCTTGGTTTAGCGTCACGAGTTTTAATGACAAACATAACCCCGATGATTTTACAATAGTAATTTATGTAATATTAAATACAGTGGACAGTTGACACTTCAATACAATAAAAAAAATTAAGAATTCATTTATATGCAAAAATAAACAACACCAACTTTTATATACCCGTGAATAACAACTTTGATACTATACTACCAACAAGCTCCAAATCCAAAATAATAAATAAATAAAGTAGGTTCACGTACAAACAACTTTTTCGGTACGAACTAAAGGAAAAAACACGCGGGCATGTATAACTAGAGTAATTATATAAGTAATTATGTAATTACTCTAGTTATACATGTCCCGTGTGTTTTTTCCTTTAGTTCGTACCGAAAAGTTGTTTGTATTTGATCTTTTGAAATGTATATAACAAAATAGAAGATTTGTGGTTTAAGCTTACTTTGTAGCTCAATAGGTTGTTGGATTCAGATTTTGAAGGACTTGTGTACTTCATCCATTGATGAATTTTAGTGCTTGATACCTTGATGAAAACAAGATTGCATAGCTTGTTTGCATTTCTCAGCTTAGGATATTGCCCTTCATCATAACCAACAACATTAGGCTATGATTTTGAAACAAATTAGTAAATTAGTAATAATCTTAAGTTATACTTAACAAAATTGTTCACTTAAAAGACGTATTAAAAGACTAGAAATTAACAAACGTGAAATTGATCATTTTAAAATCTATAATAACTTATAATAAAAGAATTGAATATTGATGATGTGTCATTCAATGGAGGCCTCAACCCTCCCTTGAATGTGCCACGTGGCACGTTAAGGTGAGAGTTTTTAATTTATTTTTTTATTTTATTTTTATCCATTCTCCTACACTTATCTAACCCTAATCTCTTTAAGAATTTAAAAACAAATTTAGATTTTCTCTCTAATGTTTCCTCCATCATTTTTAAACGTTAATATCTTTTATATACGGAGATTTTTAAAGAAAAAAATTACACCAAATTAACGAGCATTTTATTATCTTTCTAACGAGTACCATAGTGCTATATAAAAAACGGAGAAAAAAACGACTATTTTTTATGGGAAGTGTTCAGGTTATTCATTAATCATGTTTTTTCTTTTAAACCAGGGTTCTTATATACAATGTTGAAATTTAGCCTAATCGTCATGCTATCATTGGAATTTTACTTTTCTAAAGATGGATAGATATACTTCATCAAGAGAAGCTACGAGAAAGAATCGCGCAACACTGCAACACATGGTGTCACCTTATAGCAAGGTTATTTTTTTATTTATTTAATTACAAGAGTAATAATTATTAGTATTAGTATTAGTATTAGTATTATTAGAATGGTTATATTTTTCAACCCCGGGACACTCCCAGAATAAAAGCTAGTGTCACATAAAAGAATTAAAAAAACTTGGTGCATACATTTTAGTTTAAGTAAAAATTTGTTAAGTGATTGTATGTACAAGAAAGATAGAAGTGAAGAAAGGGAGGGGGAAGTGAGAAGTTTTTTTTTTTTTTTTTTTTTTTTTGAACGGCAAGTGAAGTGAGAAGGTTTTGTTTTTTTTTTCTTTAGAACATGGCTAATTTAGTCTTTTTCAGTAAAAACTAAAAGCATAAATGGAGGTAGTTCGAATGGGTGTGTCTAACCGAAAACATTACTATAAACAAACCACGTAGACATGGTAATTTACTCTAAAAAATGCTAAAATTGAAGCAACATCATCTTCACTTTGTAACGTAAAATAAGCAAATAACAAACCAACATAATTCAAAAACTGAGTCCTTAAACAAGTGAAATTATAACCTAACAAATTTAATTGTGTAGACCTTGAGGAATGCAAGAGCTTTTGATATTCGATTTGCTGTTGGAATGATACAAGAATGACACATGGACTTGTCTAAATTATAATTATGGACAAAGACAACACATAATAATCTTGACTAAATGGATCATCTAACGTATAGTTATATTCTTTATTATTTTTTTATAATTTGAAATCAGTAATTCTCTAAAATATTTAATCAAACACCTTAAAGGGAGACAATCCAAAATAGACCAGCAACATAAGCTCAGCAACCACAAAGAAGATCAATCTAGCAAATTCACTTCAACGTTTTCCACATGCTAATTGCTAAGCAAGGATAATGAGTAAACCTTGAAGTTATGAACTTAGCATATTTGACATTCAAATTTGAAGACACAAAATAAAAGGGATTCAAGAAACAAACTAAGAGTAGAGTGAGTGGGGCGGGAAAGATGTCTTCAAGCCCCAAACACCGCCCGCGCGCGCGTGTGTGTGTATGGGATGGGGGGGTGGGGCTTGCGTGCAAAACTCAATGGGGCGTGGGGCACTTGGGTTGGCCACGTGGCCTTTTCTGATTGGTCCGACTTGTTTTTTTTTTTTACTTTATATAATATAATATTATTCTCTTCACCCTCTTTTCCCCCCTCCACTCCCTACAATTCTTTTCCCCCCACAAGTGTCACATGGCGCTTCACCACCCTCTTCCCCCCCCCCCTGCCTATAGTCTAACTAACCTGGGTGCCATCATAGCGGAGTCTTGGCAAGATGGTATCTTAATATCTTATATTGGTGTGTTCTTTCTCGTACATGGTTGTTAGTTTTATCACTAATCTACTTCACATGCTCAGAAAGATTAAAAAAACGCAATTAGGTGTAAGTGCATACACAAAATAATGATACTGAAGTGACTATCATAGAGTGATGGGACCTAGGTGCAGTTCAATGTTACGGACGTATAACGAATCGTGGGACAGAGAAGGGAGTAAATTAATCATGGTCGTCGGTATTATTCGAATTTTCTGAAGCTAATACATCCCAACTACTATACAAAAAAAGGCTTAGAGCAAGGGTTTTGATGCCCATAGGAGCCGAAACTTGCTAAAGGTCAATCAAGTCATGTCGATTTGAAAACTTCCAAGGCCAATCTTTGCTCTATAACTTGAATATTAAAAGTTAACTCAATCTCTTGTTAAATTTATGAATACTTCAAACTCGACTCAACTTGATAAATCCAAATCAGAATTAACATTAAATTCAAGATAGTATTATTAACACTACCATGATAAGGCTGGAAAGCTAGCTTTATTGATTGAGAATTATAATAATTGAGCTCGACCTTGTATAATAAAACTATAAATCGAGCCAAATTTCAAATATGTTATTACCTGCTTTTTTCTTTTCCTAGTTTTAAATAATACAAGGGTCCTTTAACAGCTTTGCTTGTATGTAGAGACGTACTTACACATAATCATATTCAATAACTTTCAAAATTCATCATCGTACAGTGTTTCTATTCTCCTATAAAATCAAGACCTACAACACATTCATAAAATTAAAAAGAAAGTTATATAATCGAAATCATCCAACCAAAAACTATATTCCTTAACCATTGGAGTCGAAAAGACAATTCTAGAACCCGATGTGCATTCATTCAGTCAGTCAAAAGTTAATTTTGTTGGCGAGCATTATTCGTGTCAAAACATGATGGGCCGATTTGGGCCCACTTTAAAGCGGTCCAGTTGTCAAGAGACCACGACCCCGGTTCCTACATCCCATCACCCTTCATCACATCTTAATTACACCCATTACTGCCAATTTGCTACGTCCTTTTCCTGAATTTATTTCCACATGCTCTTTTTCCTTATTTATGAACTTTCCTGTCACCACTCTTATTAAATTGCTTCACCTTAGAGGTGTTTGGGTTGAGTTTTAAAATTTTTATGTCTTTGGTTGAGTTTTGAAATAAAATTTTAAGCTATCAAAGCGAAATAATCTAAAAGCAGATACACCCTGCTTTTCCAAAACGCAATTTCAACTTATCTCAATTACAAATGGACCCAACAACCTGATGGTTGATAAGAGATGAAGTTGTATGGAATGAGACTAAAGCCCATGGAAAAAGGGACATGAGGGAAAACCTAACCTAGTTGACTGGAGATCCCAAGATCTAGGTTCAATAGGCAAACTTAATCATGAACCGAAGGGTGGTCACTGTGGGGGCTTAGCTAATATATATGTTTATATACATATCCCCTAAACTACAAAAGGGTGTTTAAATACGTCCTAATCCATTCCTATAATATTCAGTGACATTATTGTGAGGCTAAGCATAATATATGGTTAAATGATTTGTGTAAAGCATAGTAAACCATAATGCTTTTAATAATTTGAAGGAAAATCACCTATGTTGGAGAGAAGTGTGGTCGCTTTGAATGAAATTGTGGACACAATTTCTAGAGCTCCCGCAGAACCAGGAAAGTGTTCCTATGACCATTATTGGACACGATAATGAGGGGATGGCCAGGCTAGGTGGAGTCTTGTGTGAACGTATATTGTCGTTTACACAAACAGCCGTCAGTTCAAAGACATCAAGTTCACACTGAAAGCTAGTAAGCTAAGTATGCTTCACAAGGGAAGGTTCAAAGGTTTACACCTACCTATCCTATGCAAGACTCAACTGTCGAGGTTACATCGGGATTTTGTGTGTTTTAATCGATCTCCATTCATGTGGGGGATTGTTGGAAAAATGGGTGGTGAAAATGAATTTTCACTAATTTTGGACTCAAATAAATGTATTTATATATGTGATATATAAATAATTATTTCCGGGTTTGTGTACTATATTGTGAGAGTATCACAACGAACCAAACCACGTCCAAAATAGAGCTAAGATGAATGAGATATCGAAGCTTGAAAGTTGTAGGTTGGAACAACCAAAGATGAGAAAATGGATTAAGTTTTGTCCCACATTGGTGGGATGACAAAAACATGAAGTCGCATCACCGCGAGCCGCTTGAGAGCCGCCTTTGTATTTTTGGCCTCGTGCGCGTGGAGGAAGACCAGGTTAGCGTCTTGGTCTCCGTAGTGCGCAAGCTGGCTTCCGCTTATGGACAGTCTCTGGCGCACAGATGCGCGGGTGGCGGATGGCGAGTCACGCGAGCATCTGCGTGACGCGAGCGTAACCGTCTGGGAGCCAGACTCGGTTGCGGGTCAGTCAAACTAGTTCACAACTAATGAGTTAATGGCTTGATGTTTCAAGTCATGCCATTAGTGGAATGGAAGTTTCAAATTGACTCCTTCAAATCCATTTAAAACCATTTGAATGCAATTCAATACTAGATTAAAAATCTTGTTTATTACAAGATTAATGGTAGCATTGTTCATCTTAGTTGGTGTATAAAATAGAGTCTTTTGACTCAATGTTTTGGGACTTACGATGAGAATAAGTTTCTCATATGAAACCTCCATAACTTCACATATATTTTCTGACAAATCTAATACACTTACCCGGTGTGATCTCGGGTTCAAGACCATCTCCGGCAGTACGACTACTGTTTCGGTTGTTGTACCATGGGAGACAAACCGTCTGAGAGAAGGTGCGAAATCTGTTTTAAGGGGCCCCGTGTCAAACACAATCCTCAACCAAAAAAACATCAACATATACTTTAATTTTGCAGAGGCGATTAGCAGAAGATGATGCGGTTGAAGTGCTTGAATCAAGATTCGGTACATTTTGTATTTGTACTTATTTTGCTTTATATTTAGTTTTGTATACGGTATTGTACTTTTATATTTCCTACGAATAACGAGAGTCTCGTTATTGTTTTATTTTTTTATTATTTTAATAAAATAGTGAACCCTATTTCCTACACACTTTAGTAGAGACTTAATCGGTATCATGAAAAAAACCAGAATTAACAAATTTCTTTGGACGTGTGATTGTTCCATTTTATGCATGGGTTGAATACTTGGGATATGATTAGTATGTGAAAATGATGTGGTTTTAATGTATTTTATGTTTGTGATAGGTTGGTCATTAAAGATGTGTAGAAGATGGAGAATTACAAATTAATATTGAATAAATATGTAAACAAATGAAAAATGTATGAAAGTAAATGATGAAGACTAATTAAACGGAAGATAATGAAACGTGGATGGGTGACCACAAAGAACTAGCGTTCTGACTAGGACCGGACCAGCCAGTCAGATCGGGAATCGGGGCCTTGGTGGGTCGGATCATAGGGTTGAACCGGCTTGTATCGAACCATTGGTTGGGCATGCGAACCAGTAGTCGAAGCGAGAGAATAATAGGTTGAACTGGAAATTTCCAGATTTTGTTGGGATTTTTTTTATTCTTTTGCCGGTTTGTCTGCCCGGTTGGACCGGTCGGATAAGTAAACCAATGAAGGGTCCGGTTCTAAAAACATATTTAGTTCGATGAGTTCTAATCCAAACCAATTCATAAGTAAAAAGAGTTAACATACTTGGTATGATACACCGTGAAATATATTGTTAGTTTTTTCATTAAGACTTTCACACATGTCAATATAAGGACTTAAGACTGTAAATGTAAACTTTATTACTTTAGTATGTGTAACACATAGCCCAAACAAAGTCCTTTTAATTTAAGACAAACACACATGTCTTTCACTTTCAAGTACTGGCCGATTAAACAAACATATCTCATGTAGACTTATATCGTTGTCTTGTCAGACCATATTTTGGACTTCTATATGGACTCCTAACCCTTATACACATCAACTCGTCGGTGCAAACATTTCATGTATCTAATACCACATACCATATCGTATAACAATTGGAAATACCGTAAACAAATTAAATAAAATAAAAATAAATAAAGAATTATCCTGATGTTGTTTTCAGAGCCAATTGAGCAAAATTTTGCATGAGGCCCGCCATACATCACTCAACAAATTAGGCAGAAGCTGTTATAGTTACATCACTTATAGCCACGTGCCGCTCACATGCTCATTTGGTTCAACGTGGCATCTCATTAATATACTTGTCCCCACCGGTTGGTCTTGCTTGCTCTTCGTGTATATTTGGTCGTATGTTTACTGACAGGTGTCAGTAAAGCTAGATTCTTGCTCTAGGCAACCGGTAACTACACTGGGCACGCCATTCCAATAACCCCCAGCTTAAACTTGTTACATCAATCGCCCAACTTTTTACACCAATGACTTATCTCCCCTCGGTTATAATACTAATTTTCTGATTGGTTTACT
>JAUTDX010002206.1:0-72768 GCA_030844895.1 Ambrosia x helenae
ATATTAAAAAAAGATGTAATGTTTGGATGTGAAGCAGAGCTAGAAACAATCATTGTAGTGCGTAATTGAGGCGGTGGTTTTAAATGTGTGACTTTTATTTTTGAAAAAGAGTGGGTTTAACATTTTCTGCTCTTGATGAAAAATAGAATTCCTAGTTTGAACATGATTAGTGACTTGCCTAGACATGATTAATAAATTACCCGGAACACAATGTATTTTTTTCCTTTATGAACAAAAACCCACAAAAAAAATCGTTTTTTTTTTTCGGTTTTTTTTGTATAGTACTATGTTACTCGTTCGAAAATAAATAAAACATTCGTTAATTTGGTGTAATTTTTTTTCTAAAAAAATTTCATATATAAAAGTTATTAACGTTTTAAAATGTGTGAGGGAAACATGAGAGAGAAAAAGACTTTTAGATGGAAACAAAAGGATGATGTCGCGTGGCACACCCTAAGAGGGGGGATGACCTCTTTAAGTGTCATGTAGGATTTATGTTTTGGTTTATTAAGATATATATATATATATATAATATTAAGACTCTTTAGGATTTCTTTGTTCTATATACTTTTCTTTGTATTCTCATATTATTGATTCAAGCAATATAATAATACTATGGATTTCTATACGGTATCAGAGCGGGATGTAGAGATGCTAAACAAAAACCCTAAAGCACAAAAAAAACGGCATGACTAGCAATAATTCAACATATGACCGAATGGAGCATTGTGGGGTTTGTAGAAATGATGGTCATAACCGCGGTGGTTGCTTGAAACTCACAGGTTATCAAGTGTTGGTTATGTAAGAATTGTTGATCATGATAGCCAAAATCTAAGGATTCCATTCATCCTCAACCTGAAAAATAAAACATTTTCAAATCTGATTGATCTATGTTCTTCCTCCATGAAGGCTTTAAGAACAACAGCTACAAAACTGCTGGTTTTCTCAAACTACTGAATTCAATACCAAAAGCTAGAATGAAGGGCTAATTTGACTAGTCAACTGCCGATTAGTCAAACAGATGATCATGAAGATCCAAAAGGTGAAATGAGAATTGCTGGTCAACAAGAGTCAACAACTAGTTTTGTAAAACTGTTTTAAACAAACTGTTGATCACACCAGCTGTTTAGTATACTTACAAGTCCAGCAGTTTCACAACTACTGAACTGTTGGTTGTTACAATTGTTAAGTGTTCTTATGGGTCACTTTCATGGTAATGTCACCAGCTGTTTTGGTCCCTCTATAAAAAGAACAATACACACAACATTTCCTAATATTCAGAACACCTGATTGATATCACTAGAATCCAACATGAGAAAACCTAATTTGTAGAGACAGAGAGAGAGCAATTGCCGATGGGGAGTTTAGATCATTATTTTTACTTTGAAATCTATTAATAAAATTATGTGAGGAATTCATCTTATTACGATCTCTATTTATCTATTTTAATGTGTGTTGATGATAATTTTTGTTATTCTATTGCTAAGTTAAATTGTTTATCAAATTCATATAATGAATCATAAAACTCACACAAAACGCTTTCTCAATCCAACAATTGGTATTAGAAGCCACAGATTTCTAAATTGATTTAAAAATCAATTTAGATGATAAACCAGAAGCTCCATTGATAATCCATTTGTAACCGATCAATTTTGTAAAGGAACTCGAACATTGTTTTTTTTCTCAAAACTAATAGAAATGAGAGAAGATGTCAATTCCATGGGATCCACACAATACTAGATCAAAAAACAAGCCACCAATCCTCGTTCGCAATTGATTTAGAATCTGGCAACGACGGATTGCTCATCACTTATATCCGAACATAAAACTGGTTATTAGAGGTTTGTGTTATTTGGACCGCATATTCCTACAACAGATGTTCTAGTGACATAAAATCTTGCAAATTACTTAGAGTAAGACTTTAGAAAATTCAAAATAGATGCGAAGAAGCCATTTGGCATTATGGCTATGGCCTTACTAAATGAAATCTATGATGGATTACTCCATTGTGAGAATGCCAAAGAATTATGTCACGTCTTAAATGAGTAGTTTAGGGGAACAGAAGAGGTTCTGCAATACCACATGGAAATCCTGAATCAACAGTATGAGTCTTTTTCATATGTAAAAGAATAGACAACCCACTTAACATTTTGAGAGGTTTAATTGTTTAATAAGTAAGTTGAGACTTTTGAGATAAATCTATCCCCATACTTTAATGAGTCATAGATTTCTAAGATCTCTCATTGATAAGTGGGATGTCATTGCTGTGGTTATTTGAAATTCAGTGCGATCTAAGAATTTAACTCTAACACAACTTCATGTAAACTCCTCACATATGAGAAAGAAATTGACTAAAAGATGATGTTGCAGGCATCAAGAAAATCAATCTATGATTATTCCATTGGTAATACTACTTCAGTGAGTTATGAGCATGGTTTATGATCATTTCATTGACATAACTTCTTGATTAAATATACAATCAAACTCACAAAGTTAGCTCTAATGATGAATGATTTACATCCTTTAAATCCAGATGACTAGGAGGAATTAAATATTATAGATCAACTTGCTTTGTCAAGCATAGAAACACTGAAGTTTTATGAAAATTGTAGAAAATTTCCTGCTCTAAAGTGGGAGAAAAGGGATTGATAAGTCTAAAATTCAATGTTTTAAATGTAATCCATTAGGATATTTGCTTAGAGAATGCAAAATCCAAAATCTAAACAATTCACCTAACTTGGTCAATTATGCTAAAAGGACTTTATCAAACTATATTTCACAGTCACATGCACAAATCCCACAACAGCTGTGTCACTCAAATGTTTTATAATCCTAACACACAAACAACAACTCATTTTGCTCAAACTAATAAATTACCATTTTATTTCCCTTCTTACCAAATCATGCACTCATGTCCCAACATAACACATCCTTACATATGTCACCTCAACCAAATTATAAACGAGGTTTCCACATGTTCATGGATCTTGTCCAGTTCCATGTCAGACACAAAAACCAATAGTATCACAAACTGTTGGTTTCCCTGCACCAGAAGAGCAAATCAACAGAGTTTATTCACTCGGGACTATGCTAGCTAGAGCAACATGCCAGATAATGTTGAACATGATAACCTTGCAATGTTTGTAGTGATATCAAAAATCTATCAACTGAACATGAATATATCTCTTTAGTGATTATTCATTAAGAGAACAAGTCATTTATAAATTGCCAAGTAGAACTGCTGGAAAATTTACGATAGACATGACCACAAATGTTGCTTTTGTCTCATCCAATGAGATTGTCAAAATTGGATTCTCCCATTAGGATAGCTATGGTATGTTGATAGTGGGGGTTCCAATCATATGACTAGGTGTAAAATTCTTCTTTCACGCTTCAGAGTCCATGGAGGAACATATATTTCCTTTGGAAATGACTCCAAAGGAAAAAAACTTAGGGTCTGGAGAGGTGAATGGTAGTAAATTAAGAAATGAAGGAGTCAACTTTGTTGATAATATAAATTCAATATGCTGAATCTTTCACAAAGAATTCATCTAAAATTGTTGGTCCTGAACTTGTAAAGAGAATGTAATATTAATTGCAAATGATGCGTAATTAGTAGCTAAAAAAAGTGGGAATGTGTATGTGGTTGATATGTTGACAAGATAATCTCATACCATAAATGTTTGTTTATTTCCAAAAGCATCTTTAAAAGAAACATAACTGTGGCATACAAGATTAGGACATGTCAAGTTTCAAAAAATCAATGGTGTAGCTAAATAAAGTTTGGTAAAAGGACTGCCTACAAAGGAGTTCAAGTGGGATCAACACTATATTTCTTGCCTAAAAGGAAAACAATACAAAGTCACTTACAAATCAATTGATAAGTCAAAAACCACTCAATGTCTTCAGCTGCTTCATCTTGACCTTTTTTTGCCCTGTCAAAATAATGAGTCTGGACATAAAGAGATATTGTCTAGATATTTTTTATGACTCTTCAAGATTCTCATGGACATACTTTTTACAATCCAAAGATGAAACAACAGAAACATTAAACACGTCATTGTAATGGTTGAAAAGCAATATGACTTACCAGAAAAGATGCTAAAAGTGATAATGGAATTGAATTCAGAAATTACAGTCTTGATTCATTTTGTGAACAAAAAGGGATTATAGACAATTCAGTGTGCCTAGGATAAACATAGGGGGTGTGAGGAGTTGGGTGTACAAATTTTTGGATGGACACACACTGTGGATCTATAGTATCTTATGGTGTTAAGACACGTGTAGGTCGGACTGTTGTTCTTTGACTTTGGTTGGTTGGTTGCTTGTTTGTTTATGTGCACGAACTTCAAAGTGAGTTTTCATGACCCACTTTTCTAATTTTATAAGTGTTTGCGGGAGAGACATGCTTCTTTTTATGAAAACATGTGGATTATTATAAAGTGTAACAAAGTTTTAGAAAACTTTCAAAGTTACAAAATGTGTTTATAAAAGTCATACAAAGAAAGGGAAATGAAAGGTGTATAAATGAGTTCATGGGTAATGAAGAATATAGCCCGCTTAGGGCACGTTAAGTCCTCACTGTTTACTGTAACCATTAGTATCCAAGGGAACCTAAGGAGTATATGAATAGTACTATTGGGCTTGACTAGACTTATCCTGAGTTGATAACGTTAACTCGATTTCTAGAGATCAGGGTGCATGATATTCCGAATAGATTGCATCGTTTCCTAGGAAGATATGCGGGGTAAGTTTAGATAGTCTTGGTTTGGTTATGGGCTCATAGAATGTCATTACTTGGGTTTAGCTAGTCTAAGTTATACTTACACATTATTATTTTCGCTTTGTGTACAGTTTTGCTTAAAATAAATGTTTCAAGTGAATGGCTTAGGTTTTCAAAGCATTCCCAGGGAAACAGTTGTATAATATCCCAGGACCAGGCATTCTTGGGAAAGGTTTTCTAAATATCCAAGGAATGCCTATGGCTGTTCAAAACGCTCGGCGCACGCTGATCGCTCAGCGCTCGTTTGGAATTTGCTTGGAAATTGCTTGCTCAATTCTCCGCTCGGCCTATAAATGAGCTGATCCGCTCGGTTCGATTTGTAAACGAGCCAAGCACGAGCAAAGGTCCGCTCGGCTCGTTTCGGCTCGATATAATTTTTATTAATTTATTATATATATAATTATATATATAGATATTAATTACAATTATATTTATAGTTTTATACATGTCACTCTATAAATTGAGTTGGCTCAATATATGCATATATATACAATTATATTTATAGATATTAGCTCAGTCAACCCAATGATAAGTTAACACTAAGTTTAATTGTAAAACCCTAAGTCGTGAAAAAACATGCTTGACTTCATATTCCCATTAGTTTTCCACCATCTATCATCTCCTACTATCAACCTACGCCACAAAGTGACAATTGTTATCTATAGTATGCTCATCACCTCACTAGCCTCAACTAGAGCCTCATTCTCGAACGGTTGAACCTCAATCATTACTAGGCAATGAGAATATTAAAGGAAATATCCCAAATTTATGGCTATCCGAAAACGCTCGTCCCCTTGCTCGTCGCTCACTTGAAAAAATGTGCACTCGAACAATGCTCGCAGTCGGTTTCCGGATCGATTGTAAACGAGCCGATCGCTCGGTTCGGTTCGGTTTGTAAAGAGCCAAGCACGAGCAAAGGTCCACTCGGTTCGGCTCGGCTCGTGAACAGCCCTAGGAATGACTGAGAAGGATTCCAAGGGAAACATGGTTTTCTATGTATTTTAAGGAATGCCTGCTAAGGATTCCAAAGGAATGGTTTACTATGTATTTCAAGGAATGCCCGTAGATGATTCCAAAGAAAAAATGGTTTTCTAAGTAGTCCAAGGAATGCCCGGTGAGGATTCCACGGGAACTATTTGCAAGAATCTCAAATGGTGTTTTAAGGGACAAGTTATAAATTTTTCCAACAATTTTTTTGGAATAAAAAGCTTTTAGGCTTTCCTCTAAACGTTAAATAAAGGTTTACGAACAAATGATTAAAAAAGGGCTTGCATTGATTTGATTCAAAAACATGAACCCACCAACTTTATCTTGATGAATTTAGGCATGTCTTTTTAGGTATAGATATTTGGCAACTACACGGTTGGATTTGCTAGTGCATATTGTGGGATAACAGTTTTCTAGATAGAATAGCTTAGTAGATTTGTCGTTTTGTATTACCTATTTACATAGCCCAAGTTGGTTGTAGTCTGTAATATAATCAATAGAAGACGAAGTTTAAAAGTATTCCTCATCCTCTTTACGTATCCTATTGCTTGTTTGTGCATCTAATGACCATCTAGAGGATTCCACACTCTAGTAGTTTGATCAATCTTGTAATCAATCCATTCCAGAGATCTATAATTGGTATAAGGGGTTTCGATTCAATCATTCCAGAGACGAAGTTTTAAAAGTATTCCTCATCCTCTTTACGTATCCTATTGCTTGTTTGTGCATCTAATGACCATCTAGAGGATTCCACACTCTAGGTAGTTGATCAATCTTGTAATCAATCCATTCCAGAGATCTATAATTGGTATAAGAGGTTTCGATTCAATCATTGTATGGTTCAAGGTTGATTTTTTGCAAAAACAAGTATTAATGGATTCATTTGACGTTAACAGCGGTATGATTTTTGGTTGGAAATTGTTCTAAACTATTTCCTAGTGACATTCGATTAGTTCAGTTGGTAAGACCCTTACCCATTCTCATGTGTTTAACGAATAAAATAAGGGTTGAACATGTGATACTATTACCAAATCCATGTTAAGACGTTAACAAATATGTACAAAAAACACGACTTTAAAACACTTGACATAAGTACTAAGTTATTCACCATGATTTCAACCCAAAAAGGCTTAAGTTTTACACCCAAATCAAGAGACTATGCGGAAGCTAACACGATGCAACGTTCGGTTCTTCACAAAATGAGCTTGATCATCATCCATACTCCGAGTTATATACCTAGGGTTGAATATGAAAAACAAACCCATGAATGTGTGTTAGGTTAGTCAAGTAATTGAATAAAACAACCAACATAAGATGAAGGAAAAAGACCGCCGTAGCTTACGACCCCAAAACAAAGAAAATCAAACAAAAATAGGCTGAGCGACCTGGACGTACTTCTGGGCGTCTAGGAAGTTGCCCCGGCGTCCTGATGGGCGTCTCCAGAAGTTCTTGGGCATCCAGAGTCTATCAGTTGGGCGTCCTGGGCGCATGTCTGGGCGTCCTAGGCACATGCTGCTAAAAAAAAAAATTGTGAAACTAAAATCTTGACTAGTTTTTAAAGGGGATTTGGATACTTTTGAACCCGTGTTCAAGGCCCTCCCTAGGGACACTTGGGGACTTATTTAACACCATTATATCATGCTTATAAGATGTCATTGATCAAGTTCCCTTTTCGGTTATTACATGCATATGTTGTTTTTATCCAAATCTACCCGTTTAGAAGTATTCACCTAAAACCAATACCAAAGTTGGACATATGCTCATCTAAAGACATAGTCAAGGTTCACACCTAGGAGATTAGCTAACTATCCGGTTCTAGCTGCCCAACACTTAACAATGGCGGGTTTGGACTAAGCTTGGGCACATGGGTTCTTTCGGGGACTTGTCCTCGTTACCTTTTAGTATCTCCATTCATCCTAACTCTCCTCCCCAATCGATTCACGACCTGATTTTTTATTAATCCCTCATCACTAGTGGTAGTTTTCAAGATTTCCCTTGGGCAATATGCCGTTGTGGCGCTACCTTAGCGTCTATGGCCCCGTGGGCCATTTATGCGCAATTTCAAGCACCCGTCTACATTGCCTATTGGTGTAACGGATTCACCGGTCACTTATCACTTGGGGAGTGGTTGCCTAACAAGTCAATATCGCAGTGGTATGAGTATGAGATTTGAGTCCTAGAAGGACTTACCTTAGCTCACGCCCCTTTTTGCTTCTAGACTAGCTTGAGATTACTAACATAAAGTCTACAAATATACTCAAGTAACTAACAACAATCGATATCGGCATAATGTTGACCCTCGGTTTAGGTCCTTCTCTAACTAGTGTTTCACCCAATTGATCCGTTAGCCTAATTGGGATATTGACAACCTTCGTCTAAGGCCGTTTTCTATGAATTATGAATCTCGTTTAAGCTTCTTTTGTGACATTCCAATGACTAGTTTCAAATATACATACAAAGGTATAACTAAGCATGTAAACATACTAGGAATATATTGAGATTTAAGTTATCGAGTGACTTACCTTAGGCGTGCTTCCATTTTTACCTCATTCCGAGATTTCTTGACCAAACGAAGTTTCTTGTACTCACACCTAGATCTGTAATCCACATTGGTGATTAAAATCATGCTCTTAGACATTATTTATTTGACCACCCAATTTTTGATCAAGCTATCAATGCCTTAACTATGCCCACATGAAAACGAGTTTCATTGGGGCATTTTATCAAATACCTTGTAGACGTCATTTTCCTAACTTTAATTTTTGGACATTAGGACCTCGTGAATCCATCATTAACCAAGTTTATCATTACTAGCATTCCAATAAATATCTTAATCATAGTTTCTCATGGATATGCATAACAAAAGCTAGTAGTTCATAGTTTAAAGGTGATTTCTACCAATCTACCAAAAAACCCAATTCATTTTATAACATGAATTCAGAAGGATATAATCATCACACAAGAAATCTATCAACATACAACCAAGTTTACTAGTATTGAGTTATCCATGACTAGAATGAACACTACCAACCCTTGACTCATGTTTTTATAACATCTCAAGATTTCCATCATAGCCAAGCATGAACATTATCATTGAATTAGGCAAAATAACGATTACCTTAGTGTGTTTTATGCTTGGATTCATTTTAGGGCTAATGCAATTAAAAGCCCTTTGATTCCACCTTGAATCAAGCTTGTTCTTGAGCTCCTTAGGGTTTGGTGTGTGTGTGTGTGTGATGAAAGAATTTAGGGAAGTTGTGTGTGTTTTTTTTCTTTTTTTTTTTAATATAAGTATTCAACCAAACTCATGTTTGGTTATTTGGCACATTTAGCCCCTCCCATCTTTTGTCAAGTATGTACTAGTTCAAGACACTAATCGAGTTAGTCTCGTGTAATTGCTTAAGCCTTGTTTAGCTAACAAGGTTGACGGGGTTAATTCCCTAGACTAGGAAATTCGTATAAGTCATGCGTCATACGGTTTCGTTTAAAAGCCACGTGTGAATATATTATCATAAAATACGATTTAGAAAGTCCTTGGGGTGTTACAACTACATCTCCCTTAAAGAGGGTTTCGTCCTCGAAAACCGGATATAACTACGAATTCCCATGGGTCGCCTCATGGTTAATCTTGAGTTTTATTCTCGCTCGACGAGGTTTATTTTAACTGAATTAGATTACACCCCCTGTATTTACGTATAGACATTCATCTACCCTTTCCGGGAATTATTCTAGTTCAAACACCCGTAAGTGTCATGGTTTGCCCAGGCGTCAGCGATTTGACTCCTTCATATGTTTGGATCCCTTAAATCCACAAGGGTTTAGGGAATTCATTCAACTATTTATCTTACTTGGAATCATTTCTATGCACCGAGGCACATATTGGGTTTAGTTATCATAATGGGTTTCCAAAGAACGTCACCCACTCTCAACGTGGTTTTAGTTTCAATTTGATTTCGGCTCTAAGGCCTCTTATAATGCCATGGTTTTACCAGAATACATCGAGTCCTTTCCATGCCTCACGTTTTCCTTGACCTAGACACCGCATGTCCTATCTGATAGTGTTTTCACCTGTCACTAGGCTTAGTTATATTTAGGCATTTCTCAAGGTCCGAGTCGTGATGACTACACTTTACCCGTTTGAACCTTTTAATGATCGCTTAGCTATCACTAGACTATTGATGGTTCATCATTCATTCTTTTACTATCCGATTGCTAATTCTGTGAATAGTTAATTCATCAGCGTTTTCGGCTACAAATAGACTTAGTTTCATAAGTCAGATGCTTTAGTTAGTCATCCAATCTCAGGACTGCGACTTATGACGCGTTTATACCCACCGTCTATCAAACTTCTGAGTTAAGAGTTGTTGGACTTTATAAAAGTCCAACTTTCGTTTAACAAGATGAAATAGCCTAAGGTAACTCGAATCGTATATCGTCAGCTTTGCCCGCCTAGCCGTATTAGACAGTGACCAAGCTCAGGGTTTTGCATTGGTCTCACCCCCGAAGGACTGGCCAAACCGCGTTCGACAGAAAAGGTATCCCGCCCACTATAAGGAAGTGTTTGTTTCCCCGTCCCAACCGATGTGGGATCTTACAACGTGCACATGTCCTAGTCCAGTGCTAGGCTAGTATTTCACATTACTCATTTTGAGTTAGAATATTCCATGGAATCCCGCATATAATACCTCAGATAGCACTTTGCCTGTTTCATGCATTCTTTAACTCACACTAGTGTTATCTAATCTGAATTTTAGTATGTGAGTTTCACTTTTAGTCGAAATAAATTCTAGGCGACTGATCACCTATTATCTTTTGCCCCAAAGCCTCGGGCTTTTAGGATTTTTATCCTATCAAAAGACTTAGCATAGGGTTCGTGACCCTTTCTTATCTACCCTTTCAAATTTACACCTTTAGCTCTCGCAAGCATCTTGTTTGAGATTTAATCCAAGTCTTCCGACTCTTTTATTTATCTAGGTATTATTTCGTGTATAACACCCCGTCTTCACATCCCCTTCCGGATTATGTTTTTTATTTAATTCCTCAGAACACTTTGGTCCCAAGGCAATTCCTTTATTGGTCTACCCTTATAAGGTTCGTTTATATACTATGACCCGTTTCTGTTTATTTATGTCCCTTAGGACTCATTGACCTTTAGATCAATTCAACGTTTCTCAAAAGGTTCGTACTTGTCTTTGCTTCATGGCGTTACATTACCATATTGATTCACACAAGTCTATTTACTTATGTCTTCTTTACTTAAGATTCATATGCATAGTGGTCCAACAGACTGCGTTTGGTTTATTATGAAGGCATTGTCTTCATTTCTGCGATTCTCAACCATCTATGTATATTTTAGATTTCTGATCGTCCGTTGATCCATCATGTGCTAATGCTCATGAGGTTTGTCTCACATTGTTCATTATTGATATGCGTTCATTAGACCACATCAATGCTTATTTATTCTCACACAATCCTTGCTCGAGGCTAGGATCGTTCCTCTTGTGCGGATGCACCTCCGGTTTCTAGGGTCTCCTACGAGCCCCATTTTGATTTAGCGTTTAATTTCTTCTTTTATTTATCACGTCGTTTTAGGGTCTAAAACCAAGTTTTTAGCTCAATTACGTCTGAATCATAGTTCACGCTTGCCCCACGGGCTTCTTTTCTCATTGGCATTCCAGTTTAGCGAGACGCGTAGTCCTTGGTTGCCCGTGAGCTTTCACGGATCATTATGATTTGTGTGACACCTAGTTCACATTTTCCCGTAGGCTTTCACGAATATAATATGATTAGTGTGACGCATAGTTCACATTGGCCCGTAGGCTTTCACGAATTTAATATGATTAATGTGACGCATAGTTCACATTTGCGCATAAGCTTTAACGGATTTATTACGAGCCAAGTTTAAGTATAACTTAACTTTGAGCTTAGCCCAAATCTTGGCTTTCATTTTACCTCAGTACGGGGTTCATGTTGGAATACGAGTTGGTCCTCGAGTGCGGTTTGGAGTCGTTGAAACTTTACCCTTTAGATAGAGGAGGTTCAGATTGGTTTATGATTTAACCTTTTATTAAGGTTCGACTTTTATTGCTTGATTGACCTTTCATTCAGGTTCGAGTTTAACTATGTCTTAACCTCCGATTAAGGTTCAAGTCTCCTTACAGTTTAACCTCTGCTCAAGGTTCAAATGCGATCATGACTTGATCCTTTGATTAAACTTCAAGTCTATTTACGAGTAAATTCTCAATTAAGACAAAATACCCACCCACTTCATTAGACGATGTCTAGGAACGCCTTGATTCCACTGTGTTATAGTGGATTTATGGCACCATCTCCAATGACCTTCTCCGCACTATTTTTGACATTCATCTCCGTCACCGAGTTTCTAACACCCGCCTTGAAAACTTTCCTAACATGTCTGCTTATTGCCAAGAACTCAAAGTTCTGGCTGACAAACTATCTAATGTTGGTTCCCCCCCTTGACAACGATGACTTGGTTAACTCATCACAGATTGAATGAGCAATATGAAGGCATAGCCACAATCCTTCAACAGCAAGATCCTCTTCCCAATTTTTATACCGCTTGGTCTAAACTCATTATGGTTGAATCTCATAAAACTGAACATGCCTTAAACGCGGCCAAAGCCGCCAGCAGTACCCTCTAAACCTGTTCCTCATCTTGGTTAACCCACCCACATGACACCACGATTGACCAAAATAGTGGTCGTGGCAGGGCTCATGACCGAGGCCGCAAACCCTAACTCCTGGAGACGTGGACGCTCGGACGGCTCTTACTCGACCAGGCCTACATCAGCAAATCTCGGTTTTGGTGGCATTCTCCCTATGGTCAATGGATCGGTTCACCATAACCTACATCTCAAATTCCTTGGGCTCCCCCGTTGTCCATAGTCAACTACAAAATCCAAGCCGACCACCACTTCTCCAAACACCATGGCAGGCACACTTGGTTCAAGACCTTCTCAGGCGCACACTGTTGCGTATATACCTACTGATATCGACCAAGCTTTCTACACGTTGTCTCTCAGCTAAATGGACCCGACTCCATACATGGACACTGGAGCGACATGTAACATGTCCAATATTTTGAATCATTGCCAGTCTTTTTCATCTAATAGCATGTCTAAAAATATTATTGTTGGTGATGGTTCAACCATTCTAGTTCTTAGACAAGGCACCAAAACCTACCACCAGCTTATCCACCCCTTTACCCTTAAAGATGTCCTTTATGCTCATAAACTTATTGAAAATTTAATTTCCATACATCGCTTCACTACTAATAACTTTGTTTCAGTTAAATTTGACCCATTTTGTTTTCTTGTGAAGGACTACAAGTCTCGGACCCCGATCCTCAGGTGCAAGAATAGTGGTTATCTATATCCTCTGGTGCTTGGATCTAGAACAACCAACACACCATCAACTTTTGCTACCATCTCATCCTCATTATGGCACCAAGGTCTTTGTCATCCTGGACGTGATCCTTTAATTTCTTTAAAACATTCTTGTTTTGCCAATTTTGATTCTATTAATAAAAACACTTGTCAAGTTTCTGTACTTGGAAAAAGTATTAAATTGCCTTTATATGATTCTACTACTCGTGTTGTTTTATCCATTTGACATAATACGTAATGACTTGTCCTCACCTATATTAAGTACTCAAGGCCACTGTTTTACATACTTTTTTTAGATGATTTAACCAATTTTCTTTGGACTTTTCCCATTGCGAGGAAGTCTCAAGTCTACTCCATATTTTGCATTTTTCATAACCAAATCACAACTCAATTTGAACGCCAAATTAAAACCTTTCAATGCGACAATGGCAAATAGTACGTTAATTCCTCATTCCAAATTGTTTTTACCCAACATTGCACACTTTTTGGTCACTCATGCCCACATGCCACCTCCTAAAACGGAAAAGGTGAACGCAAAATCCACACTATAAAAAATATGATATGTACCCTTCTCACACGTTCTTCCCTTCCTAACACTTTTAGGCATCATGCCCTTGAAACCGCCACGTATTTACTTAACATCTTACCTTCCAAACACCTTTAACATAAAACCCCTACCAAAATCTTCCACCACCGCATCCTTACCTATGACCACTTAAGTGTCTTTGATTGCTTGTGCTACCCACTTTTCCCATCTACCACCATCCATAAACTCGATCAACGCTCATTCCCATGTGTCTTTCTCGAATATCCATCCAACCACCTAAAATACAAATGCTTTAATCTCCAAATAAAACAAATCATCTTTTCCCGCCATGTCGCATTTGATGAAACAACCTTCCCTTTCGCAAACCCCATACGCCCACCACCGTCCTGTGACTTCCTCGACCTACCCTTTCTCTCCCACTATTGGCCACATAACCAACCCCACACAAACTTCCAACCTCTTGGCCAGGTACTCCACCTCAACATGCTAGCCCGCCCACCCACATAGCTGCCCCACCATTTTCACCTCCCTCGGCCCATTATCAAAATCAGCCCAAACACCTCCCACTTTCCAAACACCTTCCACGCCCCAAACACCCCCAACCGCGCACCTGCCTCATAAACCCGAACCACCAGCCCTACCTGCCTCCCATTAACGACAGTCCAAACCGTTCCTTCTCCACCTACTAGACCATCGACCATCCCCACAGCCCCCACCAAACGCTTGATTTTCTTGAACCTGAGGCTAAATTACATGCAAGGCCGAGTTTTGCAAGATGCTAAGTTTTACAAGTAACATTTAAATGTTTTCTTTATGGTTACAACTACTAATCTAATAACTTGGATTTATTTCTATAAATAATGGGATAAATATATTTAATAAAACAATGTTTTTAATTAAATATTCCTTATTTAATTATAAATCTTAAAAATAAATACATTTAATAAAATAATGAGTTAATTACATGGTTAGTCCATGTGGTTTCTCTAAAGTTTCATGTTTGGGTACTAAGGGTTTTGTAAATGAAGTTTATTACATAATGGCCCTTCTAGTTTATAAAAAGGCATTTTAATCACTTTAACTAAAGTTAACTGAAAATTTAACGATAGTTAGTATTAGTACCCAACATTGTTACAAGAACAAACCTTAATACCCATTTTCGTTACAAAAACTAAACCATGGGCCCTAAAGAAGTTAAAAAAGTTACTTAGTACCTTAAGACGTTATTACATAAAAACCACAGGCACCATCCGTGTAATTTTATCTAGATTAAACATGGGATACACATATGATTTCACCTAAAAGGAAACTACATATAATAAATTATATAATATAAAAAAAGGTTAATTGTATAATACGGGTGCTGAAGAAAAAGCTCACCAAAAGCTGAATGTGGATGTTAGTTCCACCAACACAATTAAATTACTTGTAATAATTATGAAAAAAAAAATTGAAGTGTTTCCAAGTATGCACAAGAAAGATGGCAAAAATCACATCTTGTGATCCTCCACTTTAATAACTACATCTCACTTTATACCTACCTAAAGAACCTTAGCTTATATTTACTGCCCCTCATCTTCATTACTTTAAGGGGTCGGGTGAAAAAGAATTGGTCATGTGTACTCTATTTTCAGCATGGTAACATCGTCATCATCCATGCTGGTAGTGATCCTGTAAACTTAATTTTGGTTCTAGTTAACGAGCTGGTAAAAAATGATATTAAATACAATGGTCGAATTTAAAATTTTTTAATTCCATATTTGACCGTTAAATTAATTTTGACCCTTTTAAATTTTTTAAATAATTCAAACAGTCATATTTTGTGACCGTTTTTCCCCAAATGGTTATATATACAGAACATGTCCACGGTTTAAGATAAAAAATAGAAATTATCTCATATTTTGCTCCATACTTTAAAAAAAATGAGTGACATTGACATCGAAGAAGTTTTCATTCCCCCGCTCGAATTGAACCTGATTTTAAACTCAACCAATAGTAGCGTCGAGTTTATCATGCACCTTGCCAAGCGAGTTGCAGAGGAAGACACAACAACATCTAAAAAAAGATATATGCCACGTGATAGCGAGGGAGGTAATATTCGGTTAATGGATGATTATTTTGCCAGCGTACCAAAATACATCGAGGCACCGTTTAAACTATGGTATCAAATGTCGACACGTCTGTTTCTAACAATTGTAGCAGATGTTGAAGCAAATTTTGAATGGTTCAGAGAAGGTGTGGACGGTCGGTTTAGAAAGAGTTTTATGCCCATGCAAAAAGTATCTTCAGCAATGAAACAACTCGCAACCGGTAATCCTCCAGATGAATACGATGAGTATTTATATATGTTCAAGAGGACGTCGCGCAAATGTTTACAATTTTTTTGCAATGTCGTCATTAAGTTATTAGGGGCTGACTTTTTATGAATACCAACAAGTCACGACATTGCATGTTTGTACGAAGCACACGAAGAAAGATATCACCTTCCCGACATGATCGGTAGCATTGATTGCACTCATTTAGTATAACGAGCATGTCCTACGGAATTACGAGGACAATACATGAGATGCGATCAATAATCCCCTACGACCAGGCTAGAAGCCGTTGCTTTGCAAGATATGTGGTTTTGGCAGGTTTTTTTGGTCCCCTGGTTCACTCAATGACATAAATGTTCTTCAACAATCTCCAGTTTTTCTTACCAAACGAAACAGAACGGCGCCGCAGTGTCCATTTACTTAAATGACCACTTATATAAATGTGGATATTATCTTACCGATGACATCTACCCAACCTGGTCAACATTTGTGAAAGCGTTTCCATATCCAACCGATTCGAAGGAAAAGAAATTCGTTAGGGCGTAAGAGGCGTCAAGGAAGGATGTGGAGCGAGCGTTCGGAGCATTAGAGGGGAAATGGAGAATTACCAACTGACCCTTGAGGCCGATGACCGTTGATAGGGGTAGCGTCATTGTCTATACGTGCATGATATTGCACAACATGATCATTAAAGACGAGGAGCGTGCGATATCACCGGTCCACATATGCGGTCCCCCCAGCTCGGATAGTTTTTCTTTTATTTAGTTTATTTTTAATTTACGTTTATTTGCATTTCTATGTTTTATTTACTTTTAATATTGTAAGTTTATTTTATTAGTTTAATAATATGTTTAATTAATGTTTCTTTAAAAAAAATGAAAACAAAAAAATAAAGATTTCACTGAAGTGAATTGGTGGAGTGCTGCCTTAAAAAACTGTTTTAGTGAAATAAATTAGTGAAGGGATGTAGCAGTGCAAGATTTGTGTAAATCAGTGAAGTAAAATATTTTCCTATAAGCACCCATTCCCCCTTATAGTTTTTATATTTAAAATTTGTATTGTTGGTATAAATAAATAATAAAAAAATCTAAATGTGTATTTTTGGCAAGTAATTTTTTGTAAGGTTCTAAAAGCTTTTAGTTTTTAAAATTTTAATATAAAAAGCTTTTACAAAATATAATGTGTAAATAGTTATCCTCACCTGGATTTACTAATGTTCGTTTAAACTTTATCAAATATAAACAATATTTGATTTAAATCGACAAGTACAATATCACCTAATTTTGCATTAAATTATTTTTCATACAATACTCCTCTTCCCATTGATTCTTATTCTTTTGTCACTTTATAGGTATATAATATGATATATTATAACAACAAATATTACATGAATCACTTAGAGCTTTAAGTAACAGGTTACATTTATGTAAGATTTAAAACCAATAATTTTCAGGTTTCTCACTTTTTTTTTATTCTTCAATAACATCCACATATATAAAAGCCATTGTAAAATAACTAAGTAGATCATCTAAACGATATAATTATTATTTTATTTTCTTGAACTAAGGGGAAGAGGGGTGCTACTAGAGTTTTTTTTTCCTTTCACTGATTTTAACCAATCCTGCTTTGTCACATCACTTGATTTACTTCACTGAAACACCTTTTTGTAGGCAGCACTCCACTGATTCTTTTATTTTTTTTATAATTTCATTAAACCTTTTATTATTATTATTATTATTATTATTATTATTATTATTATTATTATTATTATTATTATTATTATTATTATTATTATTATTATTATTATTTCACACGGTTTAAATTAATTACCATACTATTTCAAACCGTTCCCAACCTCACGGTCAGAATTCAGTATGAAAACCGTTCAATCGAATTGAATGGCATTGATACCGTTCCACCAAACCGTTCGAATTTTTTTATATATAAACTTAGCATACGGTGGGGTTAAAACACACTTTTACCACCGTTTATATACAAAGAAACACACACGAAGATGACTCGTTGGACCACCGAAGAAGAGATTGCATTGGTGATATGCTACCAAGACGCGTCGAACGACCCAACACTTCAACAACGACAACGTTTGAGGGCCTCGGGCTCGGGCTCCCACCCGGATGGTTTTTGAGAACTTGTACTGGCTGATTTCAACCTTCACGTTGGCATCAACGGCCGGACAACCGTCAGCCTGCAGCGGAAGTGGACCGATCTCACCAACAAGTGTGAGAGGTGGACCAACATGTACCACAACACGTTGAGGGAGGAGTCGGGCATTGACCCGGAGTTGGCTATCAAGCTCACGCATGTGGACTATGCGGCTCGATATGATAGCAGCTTTGACCATGTTGAGGCATGGCAACTGTTGCGCCAACTCTAGGTTTTTTTATTTCTTTTTATGTATTTTTTTTAGTTTTTTTATGTTTAATATTTATGAATTTTAGTTTTTTATGTTTATTTATCTTTAATGTTCCTATTAAGTAAATTTTAAACAAACCGTTTAAAAAAGGTAAAGATATTTATAAAACAAATAGTAAAAATAAATAAAAAAAATAAACCATACGGTTAAATACACAAAAAAAGAATATAAAAAAGTCAAAAATAAAATAAAACAACGGTACTAGCCCCGTTAGATAGCACCAGCAAAACGGTCCACGGGACCACTACCAACGTGTATGGAAGCGATGATACCGTGCTGGTAGTTGGTACCCGTGGTCAATTCCGGTGGCGCCCCGTCCCCCTAAACGAAAAAGGAAATGCTTTAGTTTATTAATCATCTTATTAGTGCAAGTAAAAACAAAAAGGTAATATTAATTAACACATCTTTATAATATGATTGCTAATATCATCATCATAACACATGCCACCAGCCACTCCCTCAAACCTGTCTCACCAACTCGCATCTAGAAGCAATTATAGAGTAACTCTTCTCTCCCTATCCCCATCCCTACCCTACCCCGGCCCACATACACATATACATATATATCTATCTATCTATATACGTATAGTCAAAAGATTATAAAACCCTACTACAACTTCTTAAATTGGCCGGCCTTTGCTCTACTTAGATCCCACCAACACCTAAATTTTCTTGACAACCCCACAAAAAGTAAAGAAAATAATCCACAAAAATTAGGAGGAAAAGAAAAGATTGAGAAAAAAGAAAAAAGAATAATATGGGACGATCACCTTGTTGTGAAAAGGCACACACTAACAAAGGAGCATGGACTAAAGAAGAAGATGATCGATTAATAGCTTATATAAGGACTCATGGTGAAGGCTGCTGGCGGTCACTGCCCAAGGCCGCCGGACTCCTCCGCTGCGGCAAGAGCTGCCGTCTCCGGTGGATCAATTACCTTCGCCCTGACCTTAAACGTGGCAACTTTACTGAAGAAGAAGATGAACTTATTATTAAACTTCATAGTCTTCTTGGTAACAAGTATGTTCATTTCTACTATATATAAGATTTTTTTATAAAATTTGGCATTTTATTTGTCTTGTTGTTGTTTTAAATTTTTAATGAATTCCCAGCTTTCTTTTTGGTGAAAGATAAGTACTCATTTTGTAGAATTTGAAAATATGTTTTTTTGGTGTTTTGTTTTCATCAAGATTTCTTTAAATTTCCAGTTTTTATACGTTTAATTGTTGTATTAAAGAATGATTAGTTTTCTATATTGTTAAAGATAATTAGTACCCATATGGCCATATATTTAGTATGGTTTGATTTTTTTTTGTGTGTGTGTATGTTTTGTTTTTATCAAGATTTCTTTAAGTTTCCAGTTTTTATACGTCTAATTGTTGTATTAAAAATTTCTGGTTGTCTTTTGTGGAAAAAATATAAGTACCCAATTCGTAGAATTTGAATTTTTTTTTTTTTAATGAAGATTTCTTTAAATTTTCAATTTTTATACGTCTAATTGATGTATTAAAGAATTCCCAGTTATATTTTTATGAAAAATACGTACCCAATTCGTAGAATTTGAAATATTTAATTGTGTTTTGTTTTTAATACTTTTCATCAAGATTTATTTAAAATTCCAATTTTTACACTTCAATTAAATTGCTATATTAAAGAATTCGCAGTTGTATTTCTTATGAAGAATACGAATCCAAATCGTAGAATTTGAAACTAATTTAATTAATTATATTTTCTTTTTTCTTTTCTTATAAAAAATAGGTGGTCCTTGATTGCTGGGAGATTACCCGGGAGAACAGATAACGAGATAAAAAATTACTGGAATACCCATATAAGAAGAAAGCTTTTAAACCGAGGAATTGACCCAACGACTCATCGGCCGGTGACCGATAGTCCAACTAATTTTCCCACCACCACAACCACCATCCCCACAAATAATAACAATAATAATACAAATAATAATTCATCTCTAGATGTGGCCACCACCACCATATCTTTTGCAAACCCTTCTCCAACCACTCATTCTCTAGTAAAACAAGAACTAGAGGATGAAGCAAAACATAATTCGGATTACCGGAAAATCAAGAACCCGTTACCGGAAAAACCGAAAAAGATGTCCGGATTTGAACTTGGAGTTGAGAATCAGTCCACCTCATCAACAAAACAACAGTTCTTCATCATCATCCTCATCCTCATCATACAAATATCCACATGCTCAACAAGAAAATTACCACCATCATCAACAACATCAATCATTAAAGACAGGAGGAAGAAGTTCTAGTCTTGGTAATGGAACTACTATATGCTTTGCATGCAGTTTAGGTATAGAGAATAGCAAGGAGTGCAATTGTACCACCAATATCAATGGTAAAAGTAGTGGCAGCACTGGTTATGATTTCTTAGGTATGAAAAGTGGTGTTTTGGACTATAGAAGCTTGGAGATGAAATGAATTCTCAATTCTCATTTGGATTTTCAGACTTATGTATTAATTTACACTACAACAAAAAAAAAATTGGGGTAAAGAGATTTATGTATTTTATCTCATCTTTTTCAGGATACTTTTTTATATCTTTTTCTTAAAGTATCAAGTATAAATCTATAAAACTTTGGTTCAAAACTTATACCATGTAATTTATAACTTATATTATTATTATTATGGGGTGTATGAACTTGCCTCTATCAAGTAGATACTTCCTTTCTATATTATTGTTTATGGAAAAACTCTTCTTTTTGAAGTCATGAATCTTTTTTAGGTGATTATTTTGTTTTACCAACCCGAAATTATAACACCAGAAACAATGATATTAAGATGTTAATTTGTTCCTAAATTCACATGGCTAAGAATGAATGCAACAAAATAGGATTTCCATTGTTTGTAATTGTTAGTGATATAAAATACAATTAGGGTGAAATTTAGTTTTTAACCCACTAAAAGACATTGGGAGTGATTTTGTCTCATTAGATTAAAAGGGTTAGCATATAACATATCCACCTGTTTTTCTTGAACATAGTTTTTGTGCTCCTAGGGTTGCTCAAGAAATCAAGAATGTTACATTGGATAGATTGCAACTTGCAATTACAACTAAAGTAGATTTGCATTTGAATTTTGAAGTAGGAGTCTAGTGTTGTAGATAAAAAGAAAAAGTTGAGATACAGGCTCATGTGCCTACCTAACTCTCTTTTAGTTTAATTGGGGTTGGTGGCCCAATGGTAAAAGCAAAGCTTCTAGGAACACCTAAGGGGGAGGTCATGGGTTCAAGTCTCATAGGGTGTAGAAATTTGCCGTTCAAAAAAAAACTCTCTTTTAGTTTAATATTGGGCCTACCTTTAATTTGTTTTATTATAATAGTTAGACGTCTTAAATACATTAAAAAATTTCAACTATAACTTGTAAACATTATAGATACAAAAAAAACCGTATGCTTTCTTAAATATTGGATAATATTTACTTAAAGTAACCACCGTGACATGTTATGCTCCAATGAATATCATGGTTCTCTACCATTGACTTCCAATATGTTTCCTTCTGTTTCCACTTACGGATGAAATTGATGTTTTAGAAACGACTTAGATATTTTATTTGATGCATATATATCTCTCTCACACACATATTTCACAAGGTTTCATCAACAAATATAAAATAGTTATTAGTAAGAATATTCATATCACCTTCATCATTTATATACTATAATTTAATAAAAAAATTACACTTTTCAAAATTTATCTTATTTTATAAAACCTACTATATCTCATCTATCATATTTGTATATATCTTACTCATAAAGACTTATTTTATTATATTTCTTGTTTTATACACTTAGAAGAGTTTTATAAATGATACAATAGTTGATAGATGATGAATAGCAATGTTTTATATATAAAAAGTTACTGTCATAATTTTTCAAATTATGAAAATATGGTTTAGATATGGTGGTTGTGATGTGGAGTGAAGAAACAACATTTGCCTTAAACCTTAAAAGGTTTAGGGTTGTGGGTTAAATCGCAGAGGTGGTGTTCGGTAGTTGGTAGTGATGGTAGGTGGTGGCGGTGTTGGTGGTGCTGGTAGGTGTTGGTGGTGGTAGAGAAGGTAGAGGGAGTTTGGGGTGAGAAAAAAAATATATAAAAATGAAAACAAAGTAAACTGTCATTCTCATCTTTGCGGCTTATCAAAAATTGCCACTTCAATCTAAATTTTAAAAAATGAAGAATAAAATTCGTAGAAGTTGTAGAGTCCATAGATTCTTAGAGAATGGCCAAAAATTAGAAGCTTTTTTTCAATGTGTATATGTGTGTCAATGTGTGTGTATAAAATATATGTATAATTTGAATTCGAATTTCGAATGGAATTTAAAATAATAAATTCGTATTCGTTTCATATTCGATTTACTAGACTCGAATTTGAATTGAATCGAATTCGAATTTTTGATAATCGAATCGAATTCTTGATAATCGAATCGAAATACAAATATCGAATCTGAATCAAATTCTGAACAGTATGCCCTCTAAAGGGCATTTTTCGTCACATCATCATCATAATGCCCCTCCAAAGAATGTGTAATGGTTAACCTTTTTTTAAATGCCCTTTCGATAATTACTTTCCTTATTTTTCTCCTTTTTAGGCATTATATTAGAAATGTCCCCCGTTCTTCATGCCCCTATAATGCCCTTTGGGACGGTGTTAAGGGCGTTATCAAACATATTCATGCCCACATAATGCCCATTACACATAGGGCTGTTCATATTGCTCGCCGCTCGTCACTCGTTCTAAAATGCTCGAAAAACGTCCGCTTGATCTTCCGCTCGGTTGTAAATGAGCCAATCGGCTCGGGTCAGTTTATAAACGAGCCAAGCACGAGGAAAGGTCCGCTTGGCTCGGTTCAGCTTGAGTAAATTTTATTTATTATATATTAAATATAAATATAGACACAAATTACAAATATATTTATAGCTTTGTACATAACATTCTATTGAATTTGGCTCAAATATAAACAAACGAAATATACCTAGTCCACTTAACGCAATATAATGCCAAAAAGGAGAAAAATAACATTCTATTTATAGAATGTAACCAATTCTTTCGTTTCTTTGGGCCACTGGCCATCCGCCGGGAGTTTCGAGTTTAATACCAATATTTTAGCAAAAAATCTAATAAATCTAAGTGTAGTGCTTGGGGTCTTGATCTTTTTTGGAAAGGGAATGTGTGCGAGTTGTTTATTTCAAGAATAGGCTGGATCCAACCAAATGTACTTTTTTCTGTTACAAATAGCAAAGTTATATCTAAGAAAGAAGAGTGCATGATCTCATGAATTACTTCTGAGTAAATTTAGAAATCATATGTAAGAACTATAGCATTGCGTAATTTATTAGAAACTCCACTTTGATTTTCCATTTGGCCATTTTTGTGGGACTAATCTAGACCATGTAATCTGAGATAAATCGTATTGACAATTCTGTAAAATGAAATTTCATCAATAAGAATTAACAATCAAATCGAAATAAGAAGAAAAAGACATATATGGCCAAATGGAATTGTTAATACGATTAGTCGCCCATCACTAATTGTCGCTTGATATCACTCTACGTCACAATGCAATAAATGTTCTCTGCATTATGCTCATCGCCTCAGCAGCCTCAACCTAAGCCTCATCCTTGGACACTCGAATTTAAATATTAGTGTTATCATCGGACAGTTCGACCTTAGTTGTCACCCGACAATGATAACATCAAACGAAACATCCTAACTTTATGGTTGTCCAATTTACTCTCTGCTCGATTCTCGCTCGACGCTCGGTCAAAACTATTTGTGCTCGAAAAATGCTCACTCGGTTTTTGGCTCGATTATAAATGAGCTGCTCCGCTCGATTCGATTTGTAAACGAGCCAAACACAAGCAAAGCTCCGATCAAATCGGCTCGACTCGTGAACAATTACACATTGTCTCAAGCAAAAATGAAAATGGCGCAAGTGAGGAAGGTTTGCTAACATGCTTCCTTTCCTTTTAAGTTTTGGTGTCAACTACCATAATGCCCCTCACGGACCTTTGCAAGTCTTTTCCAAAATCAGCCTCCTTTTAATATGTTTTTGTTGGATTTAGATTTAAAAAAAAGGGGGCTCTACACACTTTAATTCCGTTGTGGCAGATATCCTTAGGTTATCTATTGAAGCTGGAAGAAATACAATCAACAATCACCACGGTCTAGTTTGACCAATATAAAATGTCGTCAACTTATACATTTTAGTATATGTAAAAACACTATTTGCGAAATACTTTTAACCCCAAGATGATACCTAGCAACAACGTCCACTAAACGTCTCCTTTATAACTTCATCCTTTTTAATGCTTTATTTAGTGAACATTGATGAATATTTAGACATGACATATAATATGTATACTTGAATGGGTTAAACTTCACAAATCTTTATTTTAGTCTTCGTAGTTAGCAGTCTTAATTCAAAGAAGACCTCACACATAATCTTCAATTTGAGTTCCACCAACTTTCTTGGTTATCATGCTTATCTTGAACTCTTCAAGTGTGTTTATCTTTTAATAATGTTTCTTTTTCTTTCGGGGTTGATGTTAAACCACTTTCTTGACTGTGGCATTTTTTTTATTTAACTTTAAATTTCCAAATTCCAACATCAAATACTTCTAGACAACTTCTAGACAATCATTGACTAATTTAAATAAACCCTTTGATCAGCAACTTATGTATTTTTCATAAATCGTATTAAAAGTTATATAATCAAATTCAAAATAGACCATTTCAAATATATATATTGAGAGAGAGAGAGAGAGAGATTAGGGGTTGCGTACAAAGGACCAAAATTCTACGAATGGTAAGAAAGATTAAGAATGGATATGTAAGCATCAATTTTAGACTTAGTAATAATGTTTTGGGTAAAAAACACCAAATGTAACAGCTAAAAACACAAAACAATTTTTTCCAAACTTACAATTTAAAAAATCATGCTAAGAAAGTTAACAAATGTGTTTAAGTGTTAAACAACGTGTTTTAGATATGTGTTAAATTTCTTGGCTGTAATATATTGAATAGTATTTCAAATTGTTGTGTTTCTTGTTTTTCTAGCCAAAACAATCCAGCACATCATGCTTAAGTCTAAAACATAATGTTTACATGTCGATTTTTAACAGTTTCACCATTCTAAAGATTTTCATCATTTAAATCCTAACTCCAGATTGTGTTATTTGTTTTTAGTTTTATTTTTCAATTTTGCGATAGAGCTTCAAATTAACAACAAAATTCAGATCAAACGTCAATTTTGTAGTTTCAAATAATTACTTTCTCTTATATTGTGGATGGTAATTTATTTTTTTTAACGGTAAATTTCTTTTTCCTCTATTTGTCACGGACAATTGTAAAGTCACAACCTCTTAGCTGTAGACTCCCTTCATACCATTAAACCCTAACTCCTCCATATGGCCATTTAATTGAGTAAGAGTTGATTACATAAATAATTAATGTGGTGTGAGTTATGTTATCTTCGTTTTTTTGTAACGAAGTAAGGGGCTGTTTGGTAGCCTCTTAATCAGCCTCTTAACCATTCAGCTCTGAATCATTCAGCATTCAGACTGTTTGTTTCAGCATCTGAATGGAATGATTAAGTGTTGAACCATTAAGCTAATAAGGGATGCTGAATGATTCAGCTCTTAACCATTCAGAGCCTCTTAACCATTCAGATCATCTTAATGATTCAGCACTTAATCAACCAAACAGGTGATATTAACTTTTGTGAAAGTTTATTTTAAGGGACTACTAGTGTAATTAACTTGAAATAATAATAAAAAAACAAAAGCACACTCATCCCTCACTCCTCACTCCTCACATTCAGTGACTGACAGAAATGATATCACTTGAAGTAAACAACTATAAATTTCGGCTTTGGTTATTCAAACATTTAGGGTTTTTATTTGGACATCCCTTTTCATAGCATGTGGAGGTCTCGAAGGGCCGTGGAGAGCAAAAAGCAGATTTCTACGGGCCGTGGAGACCCCAACAATGATTGAAAATGATTGTCCACTGATTGGTAGTGATAGGATGAGTGGGGTCTCATCTGCCACATTTCCATGGGCCGTGGAGGCTTCCATGGGCAGTGAAGACCCATTTTTTTTTTTATTTTTTAACTGTGTTTTATGTATTTTAACCATTATATTTGTGTTTTTTATATAAAAAAAGATTCATTTCTTATTATAAATATAAATTAGCGTATACAACAAATTTTTTTCCACTTAGTAATTCGGTATACATGATAAAACAGTTATATACGATAAGCTATAACAAGTCAATATAGGTTCTAAGGTAATGCCTGCTTGAGATTGGGGGTTGCGAAAAATAGATGTAGGTGTTTAAGATGCGTTAAAGAGGTGAAATAGAAGTGTTTGCTCTCATTAATAATAATAATAATAATAATAATAATAATAATAATAATAATAATAATAATAATAATAATAATAATACACTGCTACATTGCCATGGGACGTGGGGACCCCAATGGGCCGTGGCGGACACAATTCCATGGGCCGTGAAGGCCTCCAAGGGCCGTGGAGACCCATTCTGCTACATTTTCATGGGCTGTGGAGACCCATTTTTTTATTTTTTTAAGTGTGTTTAATGTATTTTAACCATGATATTTGTGTTTTTTATATCTAAAAAAGATTCATTTCTTATTATAAATATAAATTAGCGTATACAACAATTTTTTCCACTTAGTAATTCGGTATACATGATAAAACAGCTATATACGATAAGCTATAACAAGTCAATATAGGTTCCCAGGTTATTGCTTGCTTGAGATTGGGGGTTGTGAAAAAGATATGTGCGTGTTTAAGATGGGTTAAAGTGGTGAAATAGAAGTGTTTGCTCTCATTAATAATAATAATAATACCATGCCACATTGCCATGGGGACCCCCATAGGCCGTGGAGGACACATTTCCATGGGCCGTGGAGACCCATTTTTTTTTTATTTTTTAAGTGTGTTTTATGTATTTTAACCATGATATATGTGTTTTTTTATATATAAAAAAGATTCATTTCTTATTATAAATATAAATTAGCGTATACAACAATTTTTTTCCACTTAGTAATTCGGTATACATGATAAAACAGTTATATATGATAAGCTATAACAAGTCAATATAGGTTCTCAGGTAATGGTTGCTTGAAATTGGCCATTCCTTGTGATACATGAACATTGAATTCTTGTCTGTTAGAAGCTTTAGGCAAAGATGCATAAAGAGTTATTTGGAATGTTCTCATCGTTTGTTAACCTCTATCTCGACCATCTCTCTTAAAAACTGATAGTGAATGGGGGTTGTGAAAAAGAGATGTGCATGTTTAAGATGGGTTAAAGAGGTGAAATAGAAGTGTTTACTCTCAATAGTAGTAGTAGTAGTAGTAGTAATAATAATAATAATAATAATAATAATAATAATAATAATAATAATAATAATAATAATAATACCATGCCACATTGTCATGGGTTGTGGGGACCCGCATGAGTCATGGAGGACACATTTCCATACGCCGTGGAGGCCTCCATGGGTCGTGAAGACCTATTCTGCCACATTTCCATCCATGGGCCGTGGAGACCCATTTTTTCATTTTTAAGTGTGTTTTATGTATTTTAACCATGATATTTGTGCTTTTTATAAAAAAAGATTCATTTCTAATTATAAATATAAATTAGCGTATACAACAATTTTTTTCATTTAGTAATTCGGTGTACATGATAAAACAATTATATACAATAAGCTATAACAAGTCAATATAGGTTCTCAGGTAATGCTTGCTTGAGATTGTTCATTCCTTGTGATACATGAACATTGGATTCTTGTCTCTTAGAAGCTTTAGGCAAAGAGGCATAAAGAGTAATTTGGAATGTTCTCATCGTCTGTTAACCTCTTTCTCGTCCATCTCTCTTAAAAATTGGTAATGAGTGGGGGTTGTGAAAAAAAGATGTGTGTGTTTAAGATGGGTTAAAGAGGTGAAATATAAGTGTTTGCTCTCATTAATAATAATAATAATAATAATAATAATAATAATAATAATAACAATAATACCCTGCCACATTGCCATGGGCCGTGGGGACCCCCATGGGCCGTGGAGGCCTCCATTGGCCGTGGAGGCCTCCATGGGCCGTGGAGTCCTCCATGGGCCGTGGAGACCCAATCTGCCACATTTTCATGGGTCGTGGAGGCCTCCATGGGCCAAGGAGACCCATTTTTTTTATTTTTTTAGTGTGTTTTATTTATTTTTACCATGATATTTGTGATTTTTATAAAAAAAAGATTCATTTCTTATTATAAATATAAATTAGCGTATACAACAATTTTTTTCCACTTAATAATTCGGTATACATGATAAAACAGATATATACGATAAGCTATAACAAGTCACTATAGGTTCTCAGGTAATGCTTGCTTGAGATTGGTTATTCCTTGTGATACATGAACATTGGATTCTTGTCTCTTGGAAGCTTTAGGCAAAGAAGTATAAAGAGTTATTTGGAATGTTCTGATCGTCTGTTAACCTCCATCTCGTCCATCTCTCTTAAAAATTGGTAGTGAGTGGGGTTTGTGAAAAAGAGATGTGTGTGTTTAAGATGGGTTAAAGAGGTGAAATAGAAGTGCTTGCTCTCATTAATAATAATAATAATAATGATGATGATGATGATGATGATAATAATACCATGCCACATTGCCATGGGTCACGGGGACCCCCATGGGCCTTGGAGGACACATTTCCATGGGTCGTAGGGACCCCCATGGCCCGTTTTGGCCTCAAGGGGCCGTGGAGAGCAAAAAGCAGATTTCTGTGGGCTATGGAGACCCCAACAATGATTGACAATGATTTGTAGTGAGTAGAATGAGTGGGGTCCCATCTGCCACATTTCCATGGCCCGTGGTTTTTTGCTTTTTCCTTTCCATGGCCCGTGGAGGGCTCCATAGCCTGTGGGAAGGGGTGTCTAGGGTTTTGGAGGGGATGTCTAAATATCATCACCCTAAATTTCATCAACTAAAAATGCACAAAATATTTCAAAACATAAACCCTAGTTGGAAACTTTCAAAATTGTTGGTGATAAAAGGTGTTTGATTTTGTTGTTAGCAGAACCGACACATGAGGTAGAATCTGATGTTGCAACCCACCGTGAACATCTCTTGAAAGTGAGCATTGGTTTTATTTTTGTTAAGAGGTTCTTTTTGCTATCAAAATAGTTTTTAATCATTTTATATGAATTAAACAAATACTTCAACATATTTCAATGTTAGAACTTATAACTATTACAAAACGAAAATAACATAACACAAACATATAACTCATAAACCGAAACCCTAAATGTGTGACTCTAACAAACTACAAGGACGTTTTTTGTAATTTACTCTCAAGTAACTTGACATGGGGTAATGTATACTTGTATATGACCCTTGAATGATTTAGTTTGAAGAAAGGAGGGCCTACACTTCGCAATCTGCATCAAGAATCTTCTATCCACCCCCACCATGTCCCCACCAACAAAAGGCGTTAAAAATGGATGATTGTGATGAAAAGAATACATGGGTCATGGATGGATGAGTACTCTCAACCAAATGTTGTGGCCCTTCATTACTATAAACAAGTGGGAGAGGTGATGTGAGACCGGGTCCCTTCAATCTTATGCACCCACTCTTTTTATTCAATGGAGTTAGGTAGATATTTTAGAAGCTTCCATAGATATTTTATTATATCGTTCCCCTAACACACAAACGCACCCAACTATTTTTCATCTTCTTTATCCATATCACCATCAATCCAACATCATTAGCAACACATAAAGAATACCCAAACACACATTAGGATAAACAAGTAGGTTTAGCTAAACATATAAATTATTCTATGAATATTATATCTCAAGATGTGTACACATTTAGGTTAAACCATGTCATCTAATTGTGAGTCGTAAGTGAACAATATATATATTGAGTCACGTTGATACTCGATAATGGTCTAAGCTTCTTATATAGTGTTAAATGAAATTAATTATTGATCAGCAGTGTATTAAAAAATAATATGTTCGATTCACAAGATTCCACTACACATTGTGAAGTTACTAGTAGTATATATATTACTAGTGGGTTTACCCGTGCGTTGCAGCGAGATCAACAAATAGGTTGCAATACAAAATTACGATAATGTATAAAACACGAATATGTTGATTTAATAATGCATGTGTTGTGTTTCAACTAAGCCTGTATGAAATTTATACTCAACCACTTGAGAACCATTGGGTACTATTTTATTCAATGTATATAGCATTGATCAAATTGAAAAACATCACTACTTCTACATCCCTTTTTCCTTTCAATATCAAACAGAGTTGTAAATAAGGAAGTTATCAAAACTTTGATGTCAAGTCACTTAGCGAATACTTTCGCTTTTCTCTGGTTCAATAATAACCTAACAAAAATGACCAAATTTACTCATTGGTTCAATAATAACAATCTTTAGCCAAAAAGTGATAACCAAAATAAAGGGAAAATAATCACATGTTGTACCTTTAGTGGTTCTTGACTACCCTCAGCAGCAGGAACACTTGGACATCCTGCAATCTCACACTATCCTTTTGCACATGAAAACAAGTAATAATCATGTACAAAGTACAAAAATTGTTTGAAAACATTGTGCAGTTTCCTTGTATCTCCCACCATTGATCATATGGTTTATCAACTTGCATTATTCTCTGATTCCAAACATTTAAATATTTTCATAGTTATGCAAATTCATCAAACATGCTAGTGACAGTCTTGATTCGTTGAGCAAATTTTAATGATATGAAACCCAAGGGTTTTGACTTGTAACTATGCTATAACCTTAAGCAATTTTCAATCCACGTTTTTTGTGACCTGACCATTTAACATGTTAGAGATAAAAGATAAAAGATGGCCCATAAGGAAAATGGCCACACAACCGAGAGAACCTTTAGTCGATACATAGTATCCAACAAAAAGAGGGTACGGGTCAAAAGTAAGCAAAAGTGTATTCAGATACTTGGTGGCCTAAACTAACTCGACCCGTATTTAAAAAAACTAATTGTCATATTAAGATTTATAGTTAAAAAAAACCGGACACAAAGCACTTTGTGAGCTGGCCAAACCAAGTCGTCCTCTTTCTTTTCTTTTTTGTTTTGCTCTTCAACTTATTTGACCTGTATTCCAAACCGCTGATTATGAAACCTCTACCTTTGAACATGAATGACCAAAAAAACCTAATCATGGAAATACCAAAGAAATGTGGTTCGGACGAAAATGGCCACTAAGCGTTTTTACTAAATTAACTAATAATCCCCTATCTTTTCCCTGAATTGCAATTTTACATGAAGCAATCTTTTACACAACTTTCATTTCAACTATGTCGGAGTGTCGGACCTTAGAAATTTTCTAGTTACAAAAATCACTTCTTTGTAAAAGTGAAATGATATTTTAAACAAGAATGGTCTTTTAAAATAAGAAAAACTACTCTTTTAGCACAACTAAAAAATGTAGCCAATTGCAAGGAAAAGTAGATAACTGAGAACTATTGAAATGGTATCCAAAATCTAAAAAAAAAATATTTGAAAGCGAAAAGTAGCATACTTGATCAGACAATTAACCGACGACAATGCTAACTTTAGTGTTGAGAATCTCCTCATATCCTATGTTGATATCAGCCACAAGCACCTGCAATAAATGTGTCGAATATGAGCCTTAAACTCTCATTTTTTTACTACGCGACTTTGGCAATTCATGTAGAAGTTTGTCTAACATCTCAACTGGAGCATCACATCCGTAGTCCTTTCCATACTGAACCATACAAGTTTTTAAGTACCTCAAAATGAAGATATGGAAAAGATACGGTTGTAAAAACCAATCCTACAATTATGTAATAAGAGGGGGGTCTACCCTTATTGTGTGCAGGAATTAGCTTTCCATGAGTCTCAAACTTGATATTAAATTTCAGGATTTTTGAGTCACGGAGGACTTTGATTTGAGCTGTATCTCCAGTGTATTTATAGGATACAAGATAGCTAAAACCAATCCTCTCTCCATGTCTAAAAGGAACTGAAATTAACCAAAAGTAGTCAATGCAAAAGGTCCATAAACTAAAGAATCACTCACAAAGAACGAAGCTTTATAGTAAGTTGTTACATGTTCCATCATTGGCAATATCAACCCCATCAAAACTAAGAATGATATCAGATGGCTTTAAAACTTTATATTCATGAGATGTTGGGTCAATTCTTCGAATACGAACACTTTTTGGTTATCTATGAACAACATTATAATCCCCTTTTCATTAGATACAATCAATCAAAAACATAAAAAACATAAGGAACAAACTGATGAACCCTAAAACTAATTAGAGTCTGTACAAATAAACAGATAATTAGAGCAACGAAGAATTAATAATCAACATAAAATTACAGAAGCAAAATGACCACAACTTGAGTTTAAACAACGAACAACTCATAACAGATATGTGGGTGCAATTACAAACAATTAACGGCTTCGAATCAAAGGTGTATGGTGTGTCCGTCAAAACTTGAGAGACAAACCTCTTTTGGAATGGCTATTGAATGGAAAATTGATAGGAGATTAAATAGCAAAGTTGAGGGAGAATGGTCGATTGATAGGCAAACTAATGGAATTCATTGAATGCTAATAAATTCTTAATTAAATGTGCAGACATGAGGGATCTACATAATCACATATTGAAGACGGCAGTTTCAATCAGGAGAAGATGAAGGGGAGAATGAATTGAGTAGTATTGGTGTATCACTGACTTGTAAAGCTGTCATCAAAAGTTGTAAAAAAGGGTATAAAGGAATTGAAAATCAAGGAATTGAAAATCAAGGAAGTAGACACCAAGCTGTCATCAAAAGTTAGGATAAAGCTTCGTAAAATCATATGAAGTTTAATCCTTTGAAGGAATTGAAAATCAAGGAAGTAGGCACCAAGCCTAGGAATATAGTCTTTAGCAGATTCCTCTTCGGGATGATGCATTGTAAGATTGGAGAGTCAAAGGAAGGAGAAAGAAGCAAGATAAGAAGATACAAGATGGATTGGAGAAACCCAAACAAATAACAAGCAAGAAATAGGTCACTCATGTTGGACTCTTAAGGTTATAGTCTAGGTAATGTGTCTAATAACCTAATTCCCTATAACGATGCCACTGATACCAATCTGTAACACCCCAACCGATGGCGGAAACATCGGGGTGCCACATAGTGACGATTGTTCATAAGCTCATGGCACTAATAATGTTGAAATATATATTATTAAATACCAAATTAAAGTTTCAAACAAGGTTACAAATGAAATCAAACAATACAAGATTATGATTTTATTAACTAAGTCCAAAGCCTTATGTGATCATCAAGCAAGGTTCTCCTGAAACATGCACGAAAACAATTTTGTCAACAATAATGTTGGTGAGCATTACATAGTTTAGTACATATAGTATACGTTTTAAAAAGTTGTACAATTCATGTGTCATATGATGTCAATGTGTTATGTAAACATGTAAGTAACAAATAAGAATTTAAAAATTTAGTTCACAAAAGTATATCGAGCACCTTAACACGTGTAAGTCTAATAGAGCACCATGACCAAAGTCTTGTCTGATAGAGCACCATAACCGAAGTTATGTCTGAGTTTAAGTATAAGCATGTAAGTTACGTTCACGTTCAAATACAAGCAAGAAGATAAACAAGACACGTATACGAATTGTAATTGTTCAAAAAGTATGTGTATGTGAATGTGCAAGTTTAATACGTGTGCATGAATCACCCCAAAAGTGAGAAAAACGTAAAAGGGGATAAGTAATACTCACCTTAGCAAGCAAATAAGTATCCATAACGCAACGAACAGCTAGCAATATGATTCACGAGGAATCGACCTAGATAATGTAAACAAAGTCTAAGAATAACAAGCCTTAACAGTCTATGGTTTTCTAGATCGAGTGATTAGGGTACTCTAGTTTTGGGGATTAAGTTTAAGTCTTTGATTTAAGAAATAATGTTCCTATTAATCAAGTTTAGGTGTCTAAAATAAAGCGTTAAAAATATGCGATGGAATTTATTTAGAAAAATTAAAAAAACTCAATCGTATAAATAATAAAGTTTTTAAAAACATATAGTCTTGAACTTTAAGATATAAGTCAAATAAGATTATTTATGGCCAAAAATAGAGGTTTTAATAAAGTATACTTTCTGGTAAACTTTATATAATTAATAACTTAGGAAAATCAATAAATAGTATGATATATATTAATTAAAAAGAATCTGATTTCAATAAAGTTTAATAATTTTCAGAATTAAAGGTTATACACATATAATAATATATGATATATATATATATATATATATAGGGTGAGGTTCCTGTACAAAGTGCATTTTTCGTACAAAGTGTGAGAAGTCTATATAGGCATTGTGTTTTAAATTTTAGGCATGATGTTTTATATTCTTTAAGCGTAGAATTATATAGAAAAACACAAAATGTAACAATTTAAAACACTAATCAATGTATTTCTCGACATGCAATCTAAAACACCATGCGAAGAGAGTAATTAGTGTGATTTGAATTTTATGTCTAGAATGCATTTGATTGTGTTTTAAAATGTTGCGTTTGGTGTTTTTTAATATAATATAATGCAAAAGGAATCGAAAACATTATACCCAAAATTTAAAACACAATGACTACATAGACTTCTCACACTTTGTACGAAAAATGCACTTTGTTTATTTTGTAACAAAGTTTTAAAACTCAAACTTGAAGGCACCATCTTCCCCAAAATATAGTACATAAACCCTAACCAACAATCAACTTAATTAATGTTATACAAAACCCAATAGATCTAAACAACTTAGTGGTTTTTGTTAGTCGATCATAGTCGACCATATAGCATGAATTAATTGAAAAAAAAACTTACAGGCAGAGGCTTGATTAGGCAAAAAGAGTCGAAACAGATGAATGCTTGAATGCGATTGATAGGGGGGGGGTGAAATATAAACCTAATATAAACTTATAGTCGGTTAGTGAATTTGATAAGAATTTGGATACTGAAGAAAAGGGTTGGATATGCGCATAAAATATAAAGCTAATATTGGATACTTTTAGGTGATACTTATCTGTTGACACCTTGGATTTTAAATAAAAAAACATGAATCTTGAGGATTTGATTTTTGTTGAATGGTGGATGATCAGAGGATAAAGAAACGGGTCATAGGTTGTTTAGGTTGGGTAGAACTTTAGCTATAGGCAAAACTAGTCCTCGAGGTTTCAATCCCCTTTCTAAAGAAATAGACTTATATATATATATATATATATATATATATATATATATATATATATATATATAAACCTTATAATAAGTCTTAAATACGGTATTGAAAGATAATAAAAAAATACACGATGTTACAATCCACCTTAGACTTAATCGTATGTGGTTCAGGTTTGGTGTTGGATTTAGGCTTAGTTGCAGATTTAGCTGGTGGCTTACCTGCTGCATTGGCCTTTGGGCTCCCACTCACCTTGAAAGCCTTTTCATCAACATGCTTTCAGTCCATACAATTTTGTATCTATTGTCATACACAGGCTGCTTCCCCTTTTGTTTTTTCAGAAAGTTTTGGGGAACAGGCTGTTTAGATTTCCTAGGACGTGGAGCTTCATCAACTTTGATCCTATTTCGTTTAATGGCAGAGCACGCAACAACTAAATGTCCATGCTCCCCACAGTTATAACTAGATCTATATTCTTCAAACTTAGGAGTTTCACTAGTTTTCTCTTTCTATCCCTTGACTTGGACGCACTAGCGAATGTGTTCTTAGGAACTTGATTCACCGGACATTTTCTTTGTAGACTTTTCTATGGTTTTTCACTGCTTTCACAATCTACTTCACCAGTAGGTCTCACAAATTGAGTCATATGTTTCTTGGGATTTATGTTGTAAGTCTGTTTTTAGATGGGATGAGTGTTCTTTTTATGATTACCCTTTTCAATTTGTTTAGTTTGATTACCCTGATCCACCTTTGTTTTTCCCTTTCCAGATTTTTCCTTTTTTAAATAGATTGTGGATTATTGCCAGAGTTTTGTTATTAAAGATGGGTCCAACAATTTGATGGTAAGTTCCTCATCAGAGTAAGTTTTATCAGATCGTTATGAAGAATAGTTTCATCACCTCCTTGCCTTGAGAAGGGTGTACTTTCGGTTTAGGATCACACAGAATCTGATTTTGGATAAAAATATCCTTATTCTTTACTAGTACACTCTCCTTAGAGTCATCAGATTCATATTTAGAAATGTATGTCTCACAAACACTCACAACATCCGATTTATCAACATTTTCGTTCCCACCCAACATTGCTCTCAGATAAGTTTGATGTGGATCACTAACATTTGAAGTTTTAGGTGGTGCACTAAAAATTTCCTCCTTGGGTATGATATCCCATGTGTGTTTCTCAAATCTCACAGGTGGAGGACATTTTTTGTACACTGGACTAGTTGGAGTACCCTCTTTCTCGGGTGTATCAACAATGTGATCAAGAACATACTTGCAGTTAAGATAACTTTCAAGTTTCTACTTGATCTTCTCATAGTCACAATTTACTATTGCCAACTATTTCTTAGTGTTCTCTAACTCATTTACATAATTATTAATTGCAATTTATTTGTTAGAAAGCATTTTGACAGTTTAGAAACATCATTTTTATAGGTTTCAATTGTGTTTTTGAAACCCTTTTTCATTTGTTCCGAAAAGCTGATTGGATTGTTGGTAAGTAGCTATGTCACATTGCAAATTTTGCTTATCTTCCAATAATCTCTCAATCATATACTTCAAGTTATTACATTCAGAGCATTTTGAGTTAGAAGTGGAAGAAGTACTGACCTTGGTTAACGATTCAGTAATAGCCATGAGAGCATAATGAGCAGCACATTCCTCAGTTCCAAAATATTTAAAAAGATTGGCTTTTATGGATTCAGAATCAACCAGGAAGATCTTGACTTTAGAGAATGTCAACTTCTGCTAGTAACTAATCCACATCTGTATCTAAACTTGAATCAAAATTAGAATCACCTTCAGACGAGCTGCTGCCAGACACATCAGACTCTTGAACATCACTTTCAGCATCAACTTGCACATTCACACCCTTAATCTCTTCGACATATCATGCCGCACCACCCTGCGAAGCCTCTTCTCCCTCTAATTGAAGATTCTATTTTAAACCTTCGCCTAGTTGAATTACTAGTGCACTACCTTGATTATTGTTAGCCGGTGCAGACTGGTTTTTGTTTTGTTCAGGAACAATGGCTCGTTCAGTATTTCTGTTAGGTTGTGTCTGAGCTTGCGGTCTTTGGTTTTGATTGGTGCGATTGTTGTTGTTGAAAGGATTGCTGTTGTTCGAGTTTATCACATTCACGAGCAAAATGGCCTTTGACACCTCAATTGTAGCAGGTAACCTTGCCCTTATCAAATCGAACTTGGTGTTACCATTGATCAACACGTCCTCCCTTCCTGTTTGATCCATGAATTCTTTTGCCCCCTAACAACACTAGCAAAATACCACCGAATACACATCAACTCCATTTCTTTCTTGTCAATCTGTGCATAGTCTTCATATCTTAGATGGGAATTTGTTATTTATCCCGCAACAACTCCACTATAAGAAGAAACCGATGTCAATAGAAGTGTCATATGTTTTTGCGTAACTTCCACCGACACCTTCTCAAAACCTGATGTGTTGAGCAAATTTGGACTTGTGCCAGATGAGGATACCCCTGCATAGCTTGAAGTAGCGTGAGTTGGAGCAGCCAGGTGTTCAAATGGATTTACACCATACTGAGGAGGATATACACTGTACTGAGGTGGAAATTGATTCAATGGGTTTGATGGTGGTGCAACATTTAGTATTGGATAGTATTTATCAAAAGCGAACACCGGATCTTAAGTCATGTTTGAGATGAATGTTGATTGTAACGTAGAACTCGATTCCAAAGAATCTGAAGGAGAAGCACCAAAATAGATAGCAGGAATCTGAGGAACGAATGCCCTGTTTGCTTTTCTGATTTCATCAAATTCCCTGTTATCTAATTTGATCACGAAGTCGTTTATGGAAATTCGGTCAAATGTGTTCATCTCTCATTGTATCTCCAGATATTGATCCCGATGTCTTCGCAATGCATCTACAAAACATTCAACTAATTCAGCTAATGAAAAACTACACCGTAATAATACATTTCAGACATTAGATAGTAATATCGGGCGGTGAAGTCTCTCATAGACTCATTATTGATGGTGGTAAAATTCTCAAACTCTTTTTGAAGCTGATCTGTCTTTGCTTTGCGGGTGCCTTCATTTCCTTCATTGCACTCAGCCAAGGCACCCCAAAGCATTTGTGAAGCAGTACATTGTGCAAACTCATGTAAAATGTCCTTCGGGGGTGCTTGAGTAATAGCCGCTATAGCCATTTTCTCTGTGTTGAACTTACTTCTCTATAGCTCACTCATGTCATCTAAGGCTACTGGAATGTTCAAATTTTCAACCATCGACTTAACATATCAATTTTCGATCGCTGCCCACACTTCACCATCTATTCCCTCAACGTGCGTCTTGAATCTACCCTTCCATGAGTAATGGTTAGACATATGTTGTAACTTTGGTGCTCTATTCGAGCTGCTCGTTTCTTGGTCACTAATCAGAATTGATGAAATTTGGTGACTTTGTTGAGTTGCAACGGCTGCCAATGCCTAGGGATTCATAGCCAAAATAATTTGCAGCTGAGTGTATTGTTGGTTAGTCATCTGGTTTTGAGCAGCCAATTCCCACAGATTTAGTCTGGCAACATTCGGTTGTTGTTGCATCCATTGAGTGTTACGTTGAGCTGAATACGCCCAGGTCAGGACATTAATTTAGTGGACATATAGTTGTCTAGGTTGATTTAGATGTCCCCACATATTAGCCATTTTATCACTTAAATTTTTGTCTTAAACAACCCAATACTTAGACAGATTTTCAATATTTAAGGTTTCAGGGCGATTGGGTATGAGGTCACACGATTAGGGTACACGATTGAGTTATAATATGCGATTAGGTATGCAACAGGAGACTGGGTTACAAAAACCCATGATTGGGTTTTGGCACACAAGTGGGTTGGGGAGCGAGTGGCTTTCCACATGATTAGGTTACCCTCCCGTGTCTTAGAAAGCTACTCATATATAAGAAGGCTACTCGTGTGTACTATAGCACAATTGGCTTTGCCACTCGTGTCTTGCAGAGCTGTTGCCTTGTTCTTCACGAAAATCAACATTTTTGCTCAAACTCAATATTGATGTGTTTTATGATCTGATGATTGGAAAGTTTTCAAAACACTTTTGGAGCATAACCAACTAAAAAACACACATTTTAATCCAAAAAACACTATCCAAATCAAAGAAAAAGTGGGTTTTTTGTGAAAATGGGTTTCAAACTTTCAAAAACACCTTTTAATCTGAAAATACAACAGTCTTAATCATTTTTTGTTACAAAACACCCATGATACGAGCCTCGGCTCTGATACTACTTATAGGACTGTCACGGATGATCCGGATATCATGGGTTTGTGTGAGGCGAGAATGCGGAATCCTAGGGTCTCGTTTTTTAGCAACAAATATATCAAAACACACAAAGAGTTGCCGGATATGGTTCAAAGGGTTATTCGATTATTAAATCAGAGCACGACTGATTAAAACCGAATCAGACCATAAAACACCTCAAATTGGTTTCAAACTTTCAAAAACACCTATTAATCTGAAAATACAACTAATGATTAGGGTAAAAATTGCAGCTACATATAGTTGTTGCCACTCGCCCTACGCCCTTGGGGTAATTGGCTAAGGAGGACACGAGTGGGTAGGGCGAGTAGTTAGTAACCTACTCGCCTGGTTTGGTACATGATTGGCTAAGACAGTCGTGTATACCAAACCTACTCATCCCTCCTAATTACCATTATACCCTTACATTCAAAAACAAGTTAAATACAATCGAAACAACGTATAAAAACCTATACTGGACATCGAAATAAACATGTACTAACAAATAGTTATGTGATCCCTTTAATTAAAACTTTGCAACATACTAAGATATGTTCAAAATGAACCTATGATGAATCACACATTGATGCTTAAATTGGTGTGTTAAATGGAAAAACTGTGAGAAATGTGTGGAACCTCACAAGGACTCATAAGTAGTAGGCTTGCTATTGTTCCTAATCAACAAGGCACATATGGATATTCTCAAAGGTGTCAGATATGGCATTTAATGATGCACTTTGCATTTCTTACACTCGTAACACCACTAGCTGCCTTTATATCTTTAAGGATGGTCTGAAATCACCCGGAATTTGCTAGTAACACGAGAGTGTGGCTTACTACTGACAGTTCGAGGTTAAGCGTCCAGTTACTGTTAATGTCCACATCTGGTGGTTATTGCCAATATTAGTTCCTACTAATAGATCCCACTGGTAAATTACAATTGAACTCTCAAAACTTAACTAAACCGTCTTTAAAGATATTTAAAACAATTTAAGCCATATGTTTAATTTGGTTAAATGATTTGAGAGGTTAATTTTTTATTTCAATATAAAATAAAGAACCCTTTTTTAACGGCCAGCAAAATACCACCTGAACTGTCAGTGGGTTAGCACGGGACAAAATACTTCCCACTGGCTAGTCCAAGTCCACCAAGCCACAAATTCAGAGAAAAACCCAATGTCCAAAGGCCCACTATGGTAAAACCCCTTTAGTTCAGATTCAAACTTGAGATCAAATGGCCTCAAACTCTTGTCTTCATTTCCCAATCTCACTCCACCAAATGGTGGGGACTAAAATAAAGAACCTTAGTTGAAGAAAATATGAAAGAAAACTGTTGGAGAGACTTTGGTGTTGTTTGGTTTTGGAGAGGTAAAATATCTGTAGTCTGCAGACCACATATGCAGAAGAAGAGGTGAACCAAACTTTTGCAGTCTGCAAGAAGAAGACTGTTTGTTTTTTAACGTATGTAGACTACTAAAATAAACTGGTGATGGTGTACGGACGGTGGTGGTAGGTGTTAGTGGTGGTGGTGGTGGACGGTGGTGGTGGAGGTGGACGATGGTGGTGGAGGTGGACGGTAGGTGGTGGTGGTGGTGGTGGGTGGTGGTCGTCGACAGTGGGTGGTGGTGGATAGTGGTGGTGGGTGGTGCTGGTGGTGGACAATTGTGTTTAACCCTCTGCAGACCTTAGAAGATCTTACAAGTGGTTGGGGCATAGTCTGCACCAAGAAGAGCTCGCTCAGACATTTTTTAATGACTAGTCTTCGAAAGCATAAACAGTTTGCAGATGGCAATGTCTGCTCGTGGTCTAAGTGTCACAGACAGAAGAGCATGCGCAGACTTTTTTTTAGAAAAACAAAAACCACCTTTGTATGTTCTAAAAACTTTTCTTAAGCGTGTTTTAGGATAGATAATACTACGAAGACAAAATCTCTAGTAGATAAAAATGCTTTATCGGAGTCAGGTCTAACCTTAGAAAAGCGTTAGAAAACTGTTATGATTTGTTCAATCTTAGCCGCCAAGAGCTTGTTAACGACAACGGTGTAAAGCCTTTTCCTTTCGTAAATATTTATTTAGTATTTCAAACTACATTTGTTTAAACGATACTACTGAAATACCTCGCCTGTTAGGGCAGGAATTCTATCAGTACTAGTTTGATTCATTAAAGTGTTGGTACGGTATTAGGATTTCTTATAACAAATGAAACATAAACCTCAAAAAAATTGTAATACATCCAAAATGATATAGATATTTGTTTAACATAGATTGAAAACCATAAAAATGAGTATTGGTAATGGTTCTGATAATACTGAAACCAATACTAATGCTTAGTCGAAATTGGTTAAGTTGATCATGACATTGATGCGACACGGTCACTCGTAAAAAAAACTTTATTGTGAATACAACTCTATTTCAATAAAAGTTACACTGGAAGGAATATCACTAAATAAAACAAAACACGTTTTCACTAGACAGGTCAGTATAGAACCACAAAAACAAATACCAATACCAATAACAATACCATTATCGAAGTTGTTCAAACGATATTAGTTTCCTACGTCACATAGATAAATATAAGCATGTCATGCCATATGCTTAGAAATTTGTAAGTACATTATAGTATAGTAATGGAAATGGTAATTGTCAATTGAGTTAATAGCCAAAATCGTCCCTGAGGTTTGGGCACTTTTGCCACTTCAATCCAAAACCCAAACCTTTTAAATCTGGGTCCGTAGACTTTACATTTTTTGCAACATTCGTCCCTATCACTAACCCAGTTAAGTTTAGACGTTAAGTCTGGGGGTAATTTTAGACCTATTTTCTATGATTATTTTGAACGATATGATGGTGACATTAGGTTATTGTGAGGAAAATGAAATAGTTTACCATTTTAGGGTTCCTGGAGAAGACCTACTTTTAGGTTTAAGACCATTGGCATGTGACAGTGATGTTATTAGGTTGATAAAGTATGTTGAAAGTAATAAAGTTATTGAAATATATGTTCAGCATGTTAAACAAAGTCAGACTACTGCTAAACCAGTAACAAAACCTGGTGTGGTACATGTAGATTCTGAGAGTGATGAGGGTATTGGCAATGGTGAGGGAAGTGGAAATGGGAGTGATAGTGAAGATGTAGCGTATGAGCCAAGTTTTCAGGGTAGTGTTGAACTAACTGATGAGGGTAAAAAAAAGCAAACATAAGGCTGAAAAGGGTAGTGTTAGTACAGGCAAACATAAGGCTGATAAGGGCAGTAGTGGTAGTGAAGATGAAAATGATTCTGATTACATTGTAGATGAAGATAACATAGTGGATGAGCCTGATATAGACATGGCTGAGTTTAGAGCTGCTATTGATTTTGATATCAGTGATAAAGAGGCAGATAATGATGAAGATCTAGGTGGAATTGATGGTGAGGAGGTTGATTTTGATAACTTTGACAGTCTTAGTGATGAAGAGAATGATACCAAATTGCAAAGAGCTGCTAGGAGAGTTAGGAAAAGGATGAAAAAGACTGAACCAACTGATGACTGCCCATTTTATGTTAGCCAAAGTTTCAATGATAAAGAAACAGTAAAGGGGCTGATCAAAACTCATGCAATTCATACAAGGAGGCAATTGTATATGACCAAAAATGACAAAGTCAGAATTTGTGTAATCTGTTTTGGTAGGAATTTGAATATGAATACTTCTGAATTGAATCCAGATTGGAAGTTAACTGGTGATGGTGGTAGGTGTGAGAATCAAGGCAAGAATAAAGGTGGTGGGGCCAAAAAAGCATGTGCATCAAAAGAAGCTAAGTGTGTGGAATCTTAACAAGTGGGTGGGTGCAATAATGAAGGTGAGAGTAGTTCTGTAAATTCCACCAACCGTAAACCTAAAAAATAGACACCAATACCAACATGCCCATGGACTTTGTATGTTTCAAACTTAAAAAAAGAAGGCTCATGGATTGTTAGGACATACCACAATGTTCATACATGCTTGCAAACTAGAGATGTTAATCTGTGCACAGTAAGCTGGCTGGCCAAACAAATTGAACCTACAATCAAAGTGAATCCTAGTATACCACTAACAACTCTTCAAGATGAGTTGCAAAAGAAATATCAGGTTGAAGTGACTGTGCATCAGGTGTTTAGGGCTAGGAAGATGGCATATGAGAAAATAATGGGGCATTATAATAGACAATATGAGAAGCTGAGGGAGTATGGTGAAGAGTTGTTGAGGTCAAATCCAGGGTCAACAGTTAAGATAGATGTTGAACCACTATGTCACCCTGATAGTCCAACTAGGCAATTTAGAAGGATGTACATATGCTTGGCTGCATTGAAGGCTGGATTTAAACTAGGAGGGAAGTCACTGTTGGGGCTTGATGGTTGTTTTCTGAAAGGACCATATCCGGGGCAGATATTGACAGCAATGGGAGTAGATGCCAACAATGGTATCTACCCTGTTGCATATGCAGTGGTTGAAGCTGAGACTGGAGCTTCATGGACTTGATTTTTGGAGTTATTAGGAGATGATTTGGATCTGGACTCTAATAGTATGTTCGCATTTATTTCAGACATACAGAAGGTATTATTCACATGTTACTTGTTATAGTTTTTGCTAAGTATATATAGATTGTTATTGATGCATGTGTTTTGTTAAACTCGGGGGCTTATACCTGCAATTCAGAAGGTTTATCCAAGGGTTGAGCACAGATTTTGCTTGAGACACATTCATGAAAACATGAAACCAAGGTGTAGAGGATGTGTATACAAAAACCTGTTGTGGAACTGTGCTACTGCAACAACACCAACAGTTTTTGAAAGGAATATGAAAGCTGTTCAAGATGTAGACAAAGACCTACATGCTTGGTTGCTTGAGATACCATCCAAACATTGGTTTAGAGCCTTCTTTAGTGGTATGTTCAATCATCTTAGTTGGCCATTTTTATGTTCAATTTACTTAGACTTTTAGATGTTCAATGTTAATATTATCAATCCACTGCAGGTGATGCTAAATGTGAAATTTTATTGAACAACATTTGTGAGGTATTCAATAGGCAACTGATTCATGGAAGGGACAAACCCATTATCAGTTGCCTGGAGTTCATTAGGGAATACCTAATGAAAAGGTCATTGGTGATCCTAAAAACCATTGTTAAATGTCAAGGACCATTAACACCTAATGTTACACAGAAGTTGGATGAAATTAAGACTGAAGCAACAAATTATACTAAAATTTGGACTGGAGCTTCAAAGTTTCAAGTCAGTGGTGGTCTGGAACAAAGGGCTGTTGATCTTAACATGAAGACATGTACATGCAGGAGATGGGAACTTACTGGAATTCCATGTAGGCATGCAGTGGCCTGCATATGGAACCTAGCATTACATCGAAAAGGTGATGGCATTATAGAGAAATGGGTGGATAAGGTCGACTGGTTAGATACATGGAAGAGTGTGTACAACAACACCATTGACCCAATTAATGGTATGGACTTGTGGCCTATTTCAAGATGCCCTAGTACCTTACTTCCTCCCAAATTTCACAAGCAGGCTGGCAGACCAAAGAAAAAGAGGAAGAAGTCTGCAGATGAGATGTATGAATTAAGTCAAAACAAAGGCAAAGAGAAGATGGGTGTGGAGGTTGAAAAGTTAAGTCAACAGATTCCAATTACTGGTAAAATTCCAAGGAAGGGCAATTTTGTCACTTGTGAACTCTGTAAACATAGGGGGCATAATAGGAGGACTTGTGCAAAAAGGGGTGGGGCTGCAAATACTGCTGCTGCTGGAAAGAAGGCTGGAAAGCAGGCTACTACTGCAAAGGAAAGGGCTGGGTCATAGGTTTAGTTATGGGTTAATGGGTCAAGTTGGTAGTTAAGCTTGGTAGTGTTATGTGTCAAACTGTTTCAGTTGGGTCATTTTGGTCAGGTTTATTATGTTATGTTATGGGTCAAGTTTAATATGCTATGTTATGAGTCAGTTTAATGGGTCATGAACAATGGTTTGTCTTCTTTTGGATGTTAAGTATGAACAATGGTTCAGTCTTTATTTTGGTTAATGGAAATGACTGTTATGTGCATGTTTGTTTGTATGCCTTTAATGGGTCAATTTGGTTGTGTTTCTGTTTGTTTGTATGGCTTAATGGGTCAATTTTTGGTTATGTTTCTGTTTGTTTGTATGCCTTTAATGGGTCAATTTGGTTTTTGTATGCCTTAATGGGTTAATTTGTTTCTGTTTGTTTGTTCATGGGTTAAATTGTGTTTCTTCATGCTGGTTTTAATGGGTCAAATAAACAGACATAATTAGATCATCTCAAACATAAACATTACATTTCATACTAGAAAGCTTCTTACACATGTTCAGACTAGACAACCAGGTTACACATCATGTTCAGTGAAATACATAATACAAGATGAAAATTAGCCAACTTAGGAACAACATTGTTTTGAGCCTCTTGTTCTCCTTAGTCATTTTTCTTGCATAATCTTCAAGCATCAAGTTCTTGTTTGCCAATAACCTTGCATTTTCTTCCTGTCTATTCAAGGAGTTCAACAGTTCACGAATAGCATCAACAACTCTTTCACACATTGGTCCCTCAGCCCAAGCAACAAATCCACATCTTCTAACCTATCAATTTTCAGAAATTTAGAGTCTTGCATTGTTTTCCCCAAATTAAAAAGAGTTGAATTGCACATACCTGGTTATTGCAGCAATAAAATCGTCTACCTGGGTTTTGCATGGTCCACGAGGTGCGAATCCTGGTTGTTGATCCACATGGGCAAAGCATGTTTGAAACGGGTTGTGGATTTGAGTTCGATTTATGGCTGCTTGTTAGGGTTTGTATACCTAGGGTTCATGGTGGGTTATAAAGAAGATGAATGCCTGATTTAAAGGGGTTTTGAAAATGTGGAACCCAAAAAGACAAAATTACCCCTACACTTAACGTCTAAAATTAACTGGGTTTAGTGTCAGGGACGAATGTGACAAAAAATGTAAAGTCTACGGACCCAGATTTAAAAGGTTTGGGTTTTAGACTGAAGTGGCAAAAGTGCCCAAGCCTCAGGGACGATTTTGGCTATTAACTCTTGTCAGTTTATATAAAAACACTAATTAAATACGATGTTGCTTTAATTAAATGTACATTTGTGATAAATTACTTATACGTTACTACTCACAATTCGAATTCAAAAAATATAATATATACTAAGACGTAGATAAATTTACGTACATCACAATATCATACATGTAATTCTATAAAATATTGTATGTCAAAAGTCATTAGATTAATAAAATAAAAGGTAATAAGCCATATCATGGGTCTTGTAAGTTCATAAAGTATAAGTATACACGGTACCACTTAATCTACTTGAAAATAATCATTACGTTTTCCTCATACATATAATTGTTGATAGAAGTTCATCATCAATTATGATAGTATTTTTATCCTATTATAAGATGGAAGTGTATTTCATTTGATTTTTTTAACTCCACTGATTTCTATCAATTCTGCACAGCCACATCTCTTCACTGAAACTGTTTTTTTAAAGACAGTACTTCATTGATTCGTTTATTTATTTTTCATTTAAACAAATAATATAAATTTAAAGTTTATATATATATATATATATATATATATATATATATATATATAGGGTAAGGTTCCTGTGCAAAGGGAATTTTTCGTACAAAGTGTGAGAAGTCTATATAGGCATTGTGTTTTACATTTTAGGCATGATGTTTTATATTCCTTTGACATAGTACTATATAGAAAAACACAAAACTTAACAATTTAAAACACTAATTAATGTATTCTAGACATGCAATGTAAAACACCATACGAAGAAAGTAATCAGCGTGTTTTAACATTCATGTCTACAATATATTTGATTGTGTTTTAAATTGTTATGTTTGGTGTTTTTCTATATAATACAATGCAAAAGGAATCAAAAACATCATAGCCAAAATTTAAATGTAAGACCTGCAAAACCGGTGTCAAATAGTTGGGTTAAAATTCTTAAATATGCAAAAACATTAGTAAAATTTTCTTTTAAAGAGTATGTATATGCAGCGGAAAATCATTTAGAATAAAATTCTACAAAACACATGACAAATAATTACCCAATTGTAAATCAAATTTAAAATTTATCATGTGCAAACAAAAGTTGTCTTCCACTAGAAATGCCGTCAATTGCCAGGTAGCTTCTCGCATCGCCAAGCAGTCATCCATCCATCTTTCTATTAACCTGAAATCAATCTAACGTGTATGCAAAAGTCAGCTACGCTGAGTGAGTTCAGGTTTTATAAATTCATATAAACAAGTATTTTGTCAAAATAAGAATTAACAAAATACCTCAACCTCAGAGTTAACAATAAGCGCAATCCGCTAATTTGTTTTTCCCCAAGCAAAACGAAAAATCAAAGTCTAGGATAGGCATACTCTACCTAATTACCTCAAGACTTCACTTACCAAATATACAATAAGCACATCTCGCTTTTTCAACACATAGAACAATCCAGTCTATTTAAGCAAACTAAAGCTAGAGATTAAAGCAGGCATTTCCCACCTCTGTCATAGCTCAGTTTATATAAATACACATAATATAATTTAAGCCAAAGCCAGAGATCAAAGTAGGGATATCCCACTTCTGTCATAGCTCAGCTTGTAAAAATACACATAATATAAACTATGTAATAATCCTGACTCAAAACCAAGACCACAGATCAGAGCAGGCATATCCCACTTCCATTATAGCTTGGCTCGACATATCAAGTAGTCATCAAACATAGCCTATTATATCTAATAACAAGTATAACATAAACTGAGCAGCAACCAAGACACAAAACCAATACCATAGATCAGAGCAGGCATACCCTACTTTTAACATAGCCCAGTTTATAAGGTCATGTAGCCGCCAAAAATAGTTTATGTATGTACAAATATCTATATAAATATATATAGTAATCCATATAACCTAAACAGGTAGTAAGTCAAAACAATAACCGATCTACAAGTAAGGTTTCAAATACGTGGCCAAGACATTAAGCGCATTCCGCTTATTAAGTAAAAATTAAACCACACATTAATCAAGACAACCGTCTATTTATGTATATGTATATATATATAATAACACCTATAGCTCAAACCATATAATAACACATTCGGCACATTAGGCGCATTCCGCCTATTCACGTTTCATGCCAAAATATTATATGTGAGTAAATATGGATTAATATTGTAAGCAAAAACTATGTCAAAAGTCAGAGTAGGCCTATCCCACTTCTAATAACACATATAACTCAAACCATATAATAACACATTAGGCGCATCCCGCCCACTTACATTTCATGTGCTAAAATAATATGTATGAGTAAATATAGATTTCGTTCGTACACAAAAATATTTATAACGTCATCAAAATATTTTGTGACTTCATAAAAATAATCATACTGGTTTAGCATGCACGTCAGCCCAAAAATATTTAGAAAAATAATAACTAAAAGAGTGGGCGCAAGAACTCACCTCATTACGTGTGCCAAGCTACCAAGGACTGGAACGAGCAAGAACATGAATCCTACAGTGAACTTGACAACCTCCACGCTTCAAATAAAAGATTGGATGCTAATGAGAGCATTCATAAAAAATCTATATCTCTAGCTTTGTTTATGCATATATCAACCATTATTCGCATTAACATCATTATCATCCTTTTTAAATAAGAGACACTTACAACCACATCTCCATGTCCAAGAAATCGATACATGCATTCATCATTTAGTTCCCATGCAAGGAAACCCATCTTCACATTAATGTAACTCAAAGACCACATACTACCTCACCTCCAAACCATGCGAACATATACACCTTCACATGCCACAGTTCACAATCAACCATAATTGTACCCCCTCCATCATCATATAATCTCATAAACAATCCTACCACAACTCCATGCAACAAGAGAATCATCCTCATTAAAAACTTAATTCAACGCAGACCACCCAAACCCAGACCAAAAACATGAGAACCCAGTCATGTTCTCATGCACATACACGAGCCAAATAATAACACTAACCGGTACCCACATAGGTTGTTGCTGCCACCATCGTGGTAACCATTGGTCACCACCGTCATCGCTGCCAAAATCCATAGTCGGACCATACCCCAACACCACACAACCATGCGACATCTGTCTCCTCCTAGTTAGCCTATATCCACCATCTTCATCATTACCGTACACTATCACCACCACTCGAACAACCTGTACCGCACTCGGAACCAAATACGACCAATAAACCCAAACCGTTAACCACTATCAAAACCACCATTGCCGCCACACAACCATCTATGCATACAACCATCACAATAAACAAAGACCCTAAGCCAATAACATCACCATCGAACTCCGTAACCGTAACCATAAGGGTCGTCTAAAATGGAGACATGAAGGAGGTGTTATAACATGAGACTATGATAACAATGCCGCCACCGATCTCCAAGATGTGATGATGATGGCCCGAAAACATTCATAGGGATCAATAAGGACGCGTTTACGTCCAACTAGAATATCGAGCTTTTCTATTCAATCCTAAACCACAACAGGCTTAGTGATGATTAAAAGACTCAAAGTTTTCGGATCTAGTATATGCGTTTGAAAATGGTTGAGGGAAGTAGCTTCTAAGGTTTTTACGGCTCTAGGGTTTCTTTTGATGGTGATGGTAAATGTGGATCACCAAATTCCATAATAGCCATTCTCGTATCTTCAACGAACATATTTATATAAAGGCCCACAAGATATTTTATCACAAAAGTGACACTTCTAATTGCTTAAAATTAAGCTTGATGAAAAAAAATGTTCCCTCAATGAACTCCTTAACTTTTAAATATACAACCTTCCTTAAAACATAATATTACAAGTTACACTAAAGTAGACTAGAATTTTGGGGCGTTACATTAAAACACAATGGCTATATAGACTTCTCACACTTTGTACGAAAAATGTCCTTTGTACAGGAACCTAAACCTATATATATATATATATATATATATATATATATATATATATATATATATATATATATATATATAGGAATAAGATCAAATAAGAACCCTTGGTGTAGTTAAGAACCTTGAGAACCAATCCTAACCATTCATTTATATTTTGATCTAAAGGGTATATATGTAAATTTATATTTAAATTATTTTGTTTTTTTAATTAGATTTTTAAATTGCTAACAGTTACGTAAACTTTTATAACTGTTTCCTAAAAATTCTCTAACATCAATTTTTGAATTCCCTATCATTGTATATCTAAGATTCATTGTTCGCTAAATTTAATAATTATATTACATCATTATCATCTTGGTTTTAGGATTGAACAAACACTATTTGAATTTTGTAGATAAGAATTAACACATTAGATACGATTCTGGATAATGATCAGGGATGATATGAATCATGTTGTAAATAATTCAATTTCAACTTCATCTAGTATTATCGATGATCATACCCTGCCTTAGTACCTATCAAGCATAGGGCAACAAGGTAATTTTTAATTTCCATTGTATGTCTTTCTTAACATATGTTTTGCAGGTTTTTGTCTTTGCATCATTGAATCCATGTTTTCATATTATACATATATGTATATCTACTACTATTGTTTGTTCACATATGTATATATTAGGTTTAGGTGAAACCGTTTTATTGGTTCTAATACTGTGTATTTACATTGTACAGAAGGATGTGGTTGTAAAGTGCTTGAAGAGAGTTACGCACCCAAGATGTTTGCAGATTGAAGTTATTTGTGTATACATGTAGCTAATGTTCAGTGACCAATTGTTTTTATACACTTGTGTATTGTCTATGTCTGTAGTTGTTCAGTGACCATTTGTTTTTTTTATACATGTGTGTATAATATGTTGATCCAAGAAAAGATACTGTCATTGTCATTATACATATAGTTGTTTGTTATACACATATGTGTTATTATGCACATATGTGTTATGTTGATTATATTATGGTATAGTTATTCAGATTTTGTTTTTCAAATTTTAAAAATATATTATGTATACACATGTGTATATACCCATACGTTTATGATCACCAAATAGGTACTCGTACAATTACAAATTACATATATAGATTACATACACATGTGTATAATAGTTAAAAAGTATATTGTTTGTTCCAGACGTGTATTATTACAAAGTACATATATAGAATGCTAAATTTGTGGGATTATAAATGTACAAGATTGCCCCTACTATAAAATATTTAATTAAATTAACTTCCACTTATTTACTATCTTGCCATCTAAGATCAATGGCTACAAATGGTTCTTATGGTTCTTAAACAACTCATGGTTCTTATTTGAACCATACCCTATATATATATATACAAACATGTTGGCCTTCCCTCTACCTGTTTCCCCTCTACGCCACCACCTCAACTATCATCATAACCACCATCTGTAACCATCACCACCACCCTAAAACTCCAACCAATCCAACAACAACACAACTTTCCACCATCATCTTCCGCCACCCATCACCACCATCTGCAACTGTTTTAGATGTTACGCTAGCTTCTGGGCTTTTTGGGATGCTTCACCGAACAAATAAGTTATTCATGCGATTATTGACGTTTATTAAGATGGGTTGTTTTTGGGAACAAGAAGAATGGGAGGAATAAGAAGGAAAGAAGGAATAATAATAATAATAATAATAATAATAATAATAATAATAATAATAAAAATAATAGTAATAATAATAATAATAATAATAAACAAAACACTTAACCAAATGTGAACAATCTCACGTAAACCCTCCACAGCTTCACTACTAGCATCACTGACAGCCCTGTTACCGTGCTGGTAATAGGGTACCCGTAAGATTCACGGTAAGTGCCCCTCCCCCTAAGGGGGGATGAGGCGCTACCAGAATTGGGCACGGGTACCTCACTTCCAGCACGGTAACACCGTGGCCACCCGTACTGGTAGGGGTCCCGTGAACCGTTTTCTGGTTCTATCTAACGGGCTGGTAGTTTGGCAACGGTCCAAAATTTAAGGTTTTTTGTTCCTTTTCGACCGTTTTTAATGGGTGGAATTACTTTTTGACTTTCAAACGGTCATATTATTTGTGACCGTTTTTATCAAAGGTTTTATATAAACACATTTCATTCCCACGGTTTTGTATCAAAAACATAGAAATCAAATCAATACTTTTAAAAAAATGAGTGTCGTTGACGTAGAAGATGATCAAGTTATTGTTCCCCGCTCAAAGTGCACCCGATTTTACACTCAGACGATAGTAGTCTTGAGTTTCTGACGGACCTTGCACGGCGGGCAGATGAAGACACAATCTAAGAAACGATACGTGCCACGTGATCGCGAGGGAGGCAATGCTCGGTTAATAAATGACTACTTTGCTGAAGTACCAAAATACACCGACGCACAGTTTAAACAAAGGTATCACATGTTGAGACGGCTATTTCTAAGTATTGTAAAAGATGTTGAAGCAAACTTCGAATGGTTCAGAGAGAGCATGGATGGTCGCAAGATCTTTGGTTTTGGCATGGATTTTTTGCCCCCCCCCCCCCGGTTCACTGAATGACGTAACGGCGGCGCCACAGTGTCCATTTACTTTAAATGACCACTTATATAAACGTGGATATTATCTTACCGATGACATCTACCCAACCTGGTCAACATTTGTGAAAGCGTTTCGATATCCCACCGACCCTAAGGAAAAGAAATTCGTTAAGGCGCAAGAGTCGGCAAGGAAGGATTTTGAGCGAGCGTTCGGAGTATTAAAGGGGAAATGGGGAATTACCGCACGACCCTTGAGCCCGAAAACCGTTGCTAGGTGTAGCATCACCGTCTATACGTGCATGATATTATACAACATGATAATTAAAGACGTGGGGCGTGCGATATCACCAGTCCACATACACGATCCCCCAATCCAACCGTTCTTCTACGAGCAAGCACTTGCGGAGTTGACAGAGTCCGATACGCATTTCCGACTTCGAAATGATCTCGTGCAATATCTAGACGGACTTGATCTATCGTACTTCGACGTGGAGGACTCCAAATAGTTTTCTTTTATTTAGTTTATTTTTAATTTATGTGTATTTGTATTTCTATTTTTATTTGCTTTTAATATTGTAAGTTTATTTTATTATAAATAATATGTTTAATTAATTTTTTTTTTCTTAAGATACAATAATTTGTCATTAAAAACCAACAAGATTTACAAGTGAGTGACGGGTAAACGGGCTACAAGTTGCGCCGCTACCCCCTTTAATTAATGTTTCTTAAAAAACTAAAAAATAAAGATTTCAGTGAAGTGAATCAGTGATGTGATGTGACAGTGCAGGATTGGTTAAAATCAGTGAAAGAAAAAGCAAACACTAGTAGTGTCTCTTGTGCCCTAAGTTTATGTGTAATTTAGGTACTAGAGGGTAAATGATGGTTGGTTAGTAAATGATGTGGAGAAACAAGTGGAGAAGCATCAATGTCTCGCACGATACCGACTCCACCCTTTTGGGGCCGTCGTTGGCAGCCGGCGACGTCATGTCACGGAATAACTTGCGGCGGTGAGACCCACTGGTGGGGTTCACCTTATCACTACAACTTTGGCCCACCCTATTTTTCTTTTGCTTCTCCACATATCATCCTTATCCTCGATCCCTACATAATTTATTATATTAACTAGAATTCAGTTAGATAATTATGTGATTGTTTGATTAAAAGCGATGGTTTAAAAAAGTTATTCTCTAAATGTTTTGTTACCAAATCTATAGTTCGAATATACATTTTTTATATGCATTAATTCAAAATATGAGGTATTGATTTCTAACGCATTTAATTAAATGGGTTGCGTTCGAGTTCATGTGTTCAACATTTTCTTTCTAAAAATGTCTATTGTCAAACACATTTATGACCCACTTAGCCCCTTTTTACAAGTAACTAACATGAGTGACATGTTCATAACTTGATTTTTTACTTGCCAGCATGTATGACAAGTTCGCGATAAACAATTGTGTTTGTGTTAGGGCTATTTTTTTTACATGAATAAGTATAAGGGTCATATTTAGTTTGAATAATTCAATATGCTAATCCAACACGGTAGAAACCCGTATGTAATATGTAATAACGCTACAATACAGAGGGTGTTAGTGATGGGCATACTTGTTGGAGATACTCCATGGTGCCGAGGGTAATGAACTTTCTAGATGAGTTACTGATGCCAATTACCAAGGATCTACCAATGGTGAGCACTATTAGTACAGATTACCAACAGCAACTCCAACGGCAACAATGAGTCATTTTTTCGATCGATTACTAAACACTCTTTAACGATTAATACTTAGTCGCTTTTAGCAATGGTTCATCGACGGATTACTAACCAATAATTTAGCATTCAACTCTATATTCCATGGGAACTTTATCCGTAATTTTGCCGTTCCTTCTAGGAAAAAAAATAATATTGTAAAATTCGAATTATGAAAATAAAATTAGCAATTCTAGAAATAAAAAATTGCAAACTCTACAAAGGGAGTATTCAAATGAGAGCTACAATAATAGCATAAAACACTTACACAAATTGCTTTAAGTGTAATACGTGGGGTGTTTTGATGACCGCTCAGCCACTAACTTTTTCTTCCAACTAATATCAATGCACTACGTACACGTGTTTTTTTGCAGTTCTTGTGGTTCTCAAAATAACGTATTCCTATTGTAAAACATGGTCTTTTTTGCGAAAGTGTAAGAATGCACTAAAATCGGACACGTGTAGCTGAGGAGTATAATTAAAGTTGCTTTCAAAAACATGTTACTCACGGTTTTTCATACCTATCAGTTGAAGTAGCCAAAACGGGTTCAATCAAAAGCTTTTGTAAAAAGGTCGGCTAAGTTTTCAAGAGAACAGACCCTTAACACATCAATTAGGTGCTTTTCCACACAATTCGTATAACATGATGAAATATTTCAATGTGTTTCGTCTTGGATTGCACTACAAGTTTCCGAATAATTGACATAGGTGCATTGTTATCTATGTAGATAGAAATGGATAAGAGATTTAAACTGTAGTCTCTCATCTATTGGTGGATCCACAGGACCTGAGAACAACAATTAGATGCAACCACATACTCGGCTTCAAAGGATACGCTAGCCACAATTGTTTGCTTCTTGCATTACTACGTGAAAAGTCTGCTTCTCAACAGTTGACATCCACCAATAGTAAACTTGCAATTCATATTGCAACCACCCATGACCGAATCTGAATTGAATGTAAATGTAAGATTATAATTGACATGATACTAAACACCAAGTCGATATGAAGATTTTCTTAACCACCTTGTGGTGGGTGACCTTCGGATTAGCCTGAAACCTATCGCACACACAAACAACAAACCTTATATCAGGTCGAGGGGCAGTAAGGTAAATAAGTGAACCAAGCATAGCTCAATACCAATGAGGATCAATGTCGTCCTTATCTAAGTCTGTGCCTAGATAGTTATTAACTTATATGGGAGTCAAACAGGATGAACATTTTGTCATCTTGAACTAACTCAAGATATCATAAACATACTTCGTTTAATGTGTGAATATCTCTTCTTTTGATTATTGAACTTGTGAACCTAAGAAGAAAGACATTTTCCCCATAGCACTCACATCGAACTTAGACTTCGTGATACCCTCTAACGCTTTGAACAAAGCATCCTTTGTCGACCTGAAAATGATGCCATCTACATAGAGTTGCACAAACACCAAGTCTTCACCATCTTTCTTGCTAAAAAGTGTGCTATCAACCTAACCTCGTGTGAAACAATTATCCAACATGTGTGTACAAGGTCCCACAAAAAGCTCTCAGGGGTTGATGAAGGCCATAAAGTACCTTATTTAGTTTGTACACACAGTTTGGGTGACGTACACTTCTTCTTTGACGTTAATGTAAAGGAATGTGATGTTTATGTCAACTTAGTTCTCTATGAAGTTCTTGAATGAGGCAAACGGTAGGAATAACCTAATGGATTCTAGGTGTGCCGATGGAGCATAAACCTTGTTCTAATTAACTCCTTGCTAACTGAAACCTTGTACCACCAACAGAGTCTTGTTCCGAATTACCACACATCAGTCATTTGATTTGTTCATGAAACCTCATTTCGTACCAAATGGACAAACATTATCTGGTAAGTCAGCCAGTATCCAGACTTCAACTTTTTGAACTGCTGCAAGTATTCCTGCATTGCTTATATCCAACTGTTATGTCACACCACGCCAACGGTGGAAACATGAAAGGTATATCAAAGTCAAGATTAACACAAAAAGAAATTTCATTAGAAAGGACATAATATTAAGAAGTCGAAAATGTATTCTTGTCTTAAAGATTTCACATAACAGTAACATCAAGTTCCAAAACAAGGGTTTCCCCACTATATCCCAACCCAATGGAAAATGTGAAACCCCGGACCAAAATTTCGATATCTAGATTTCCCGCACTAGCCATACATTCGATCACACTTAGTTACCTGAAAGATATGTTTAAAATTCCTCACTATTTATATATTGGTGAGTTCACGCGTTTTAGTTCCACATCATAAAACATTTCAAAACACGCATGTATCTCAAATATAGAATAGTAGTGACTTAAGTAAGGAGTAGCTAGCTCCTACAAAACGAAGGTGAACAATCACTGGGCCCATAACCAAACCAAGACATATGACAATTTAATATGTCGCTAGTTGTTTCTCAGATATGACAGCTAAGTTCAGAATAACGTGCAACCCTTGTCATTATCGGGTTGATGCTATCAACCGTGGGTGGGCCTTGTCAGTCACCAATAGTACTATCCAAATATTCATTCCGTTTCATGCACAATGACTTAATGGTTACATTAAACATGCGAGGACTCACCCCGAGTGGCTTACAACAACCCAATTACCCATTATGCCACTTATTATATTTCCACAAGTTACAACTATTTATCAAAACATATCTTTCCCCCAAAAGTTTATAAAACAGTTCAAAAAGGGACTGTGAAACTCACCTCAATAGCCGTGCAAGCAAACAACAGAGAATAGCAACAAGTCCTGGGTCAAACACCTACAACTGTCTAGACGTATAAGACACTATAACAGTGCGTGTTTATCTAACAAGTTGTACACCCCACTCCCAACCCCACTATTTACATACGATTCCCCGTATAATTAAAACACATGTCGTAGATCCATTCTACCCCGTTATAAGTTTCACATAACTTATATTTTAATAACTGTTCATCATTAATCACAAAGTTAGCTAGGTTCATCACCGCGAATTTTGATCATTGCTTGATTTCATCATGTCATGATCTTAATGTTAAATATATATGTATGTATATATATATATATATATATATATATATATATATATATATACACTAACTTGAATTAATGTCATCTCGGACTCAAACTCACTTTACCGTATAATTATTTTCCCATTAATAATTATACTAGGATCTTGTCGATCGAGATTTCATCGTCAACATTCGACTGGACTCACTTTATCATATATTTATTTTTTCATTAAATAAATATAACAGGTTCTTATCGATCGAGGTTTCATTTTATAACATTGAGTTTTCATACTTAAAACTCGTTTAAACACATAATCTATGAAGATTATTTTACTTTAATTCTCCCACGAATAAATTTTCACACTTAGGAAAGTGTTATATATATTTCAACCATAATTATTCTTATAAATATTATTTTCCATAAATTATGTATTTCATGTTCCCATTTATCCTTAGAATAATTATATACAATCGTCACAATAACATATATACGTATCTTGTTGGAAGCTATAAAACATATACTTATTTATCTGATTTACATTTGTCCGATAACTCGTCGTAATACAATATGTTCATGTCTGATTAGTTAACTTATATATTTTCAGCATCACATTTAATATAAGTTGTATGTATATATATTTGTAGGAATAATTACTTCATGTCGTAATATCATTTTTCCTACTTTACAAAATATATAGTTCATTATTTTTCTTAAATTCCCAATAATATGTTTTTACATGAAATTAATCCATTCTAATTTCTACATATCTTCATTTGGAAATCTATAAAATAACCTTTGTAATTCAAGACTTAAAAACACTAAGACTTGGTTATTTTCAACATTAAAAATGTTCCAACATTTGTATACCCCCATAAATAGAAAAATGTTCATTTTTACACAAAATTTACCAAGTCTTTAAATTACCAATTTTGCCATAAAAACCTTAGTCTTTATATTTCTCAAAATTCTTGGTAATTTATATTTTTACAAAATTCTATTTTATAAAAAAATAACAGTTTGTATAAAAATACAATTTTTGTAAGTCTTGTAAATATTTTCATGACACTTGAAAACACAACTTTCAACTCTAAACACCAAAATTTACAAAGTCACATTTTTAGACATAAGTTTTTAAAATGACACTTTACACCCCTTAACTTTTAAATTCACTAAATAACAACTTTAACTTTTGAAAGTTACATTTTTATCCTTATTCTTTTGAAAGTGACAAGTTTCATTTAACTTAGTAACCTAATTTTGTCAACTTTTTTATTATAGATTCTTGTTATGTCCCAACCTCATTAATAGTCCATGATGGTCCTTTTAAGAATAATAATAATAGGTGTATTAGGGTATATAAAGTCCAATATGTCCAACTTTTGGTATTTAAAGTTTACAAACTTTAAAGATGTAAACTTTACATCTTTTATTATCCAACATAATTAACCTCATATTTTGTTTTAAATGTCCATTTTGAGGTGATGTAAACCATGTTTAAGTGCATTCATATCATCGTTTTAAACAATAGTTATATCATCTTTTTGAATAAGCTCATGTCAACTTTCATAAACTTCAAAAACAATAACAATATACACCATCACCCCACGGCCCTATAATATTTTTAAAGAACCATTTTTATCTTGGTAAAACACACATGAACTTACGTTCAAAACCTTTGTTAAAAAAAACTTCCAAAACTTGCAACTTGATGGTGAAACATAAAAATACTATCTTTTAACAAAAAAAATGTAGGAACTTACTACTAGCCTAAGGCTAGGGATGACACCAAAAACTAGTGATTATAATCAGGTTTTATAGAGGATTAGAGTGTGCCCTTTCAAATGGTTAAGCTCCAAGCCTTTAACACACCCTAAACATTATCCTTAAGCTTTAGTGTTTAAAAAACGTAATATGGGGTGGGATGAAAGCTACGGCTGATTTGTAGCTTGGGGTTTTTAGTTTGAGTTTTGAAATAAGCCTAGGATATATTATAAAGGCCATGAAAAATCTTTCTTAGTACAATTCTACATACTATAATCTCAAGTCCATGCCATATCTATGACATTATACACTAGATCCAAGAGGACTTTGGTGAAGATTGGGTCATGGGGACGATTGGGGTAGAAATTTCATGGGCCCATTTGTTTTTTTATAACGCATATATTTAAAACTCGGTTTCAGCTCTGTTTTGATCGGTTTTAATTTTGAGATACTACGGATACTTAATTATGCCTCAACTATCCTTAAACATTGTCTATTTTAAGTTCTAGTTGGTTGATTAGGCTTTCGTTGGGTGTTTTTATAAGTTATACGTGTATCGGGTGCGGTATGCGCACTTTATTCGTTACCGGGAGATTTTGGTTTTGTGTAACTATTTGATGTTTTGGAGTTCCAAAACACTTTATATTCTCCAATTATGCCATTTATTTAACCTCCCGAGTATTTAGGATTGTTTTCGTTATTTAATTGTTGCCAGATAATTACCAATGCATGTTCCGGACAAGTTTATTCGCATGCTATTTCCCCGTGCTTCTATTTAAACAAATGCATTCCTACGCATCCTATGAAAAATTTTCTATTCTTTAAAGGTTGAATTAATCCAATTAATTCAAAATTGCATTTAATTAAGTTAGTTACATACACATAATTAATTTGAACAGCTTTACCTTATTTTGCGGTTTGTCACATGTTATCCTTAAAAGCCATGTCAACGTTCTTAGGATCTATTTGTGATATGAAGCAAGTGTACAAACATTTGTTCATCAATGAGACGTGGATGTCGTTACGTGGTGTGGAACCATTCCCACCATCTTTGTCTCCACCTGCAAACACATATCTATAGAACTTGTAGACACCTTAGGGATATTAAAGGATTTAACCCATTCTTCATTATCAAACAACCAATCGGATCCTTTTCATGTATGTGGAATCGTATATTAAAAATAATGAATTTCATACGATTCCTCAGTGTACCTTTTCCCTTGTTAAAAACTTAGCCTTTTAGTGTGTCTGGTGTCTAACCAAGAAAAACCGTTCAACTGCTTTCACACCAAAATTGACTTACCAATCCTTTACCAACAAAGTAGTGCAAGGACTCCTAAAAGGTTCCACGTGAGGTAACTCAGGTTTACAATTGTTAAGAAGTTGATAATACTATGAGAAGTCGGTTTAACACATAACAAGTTGTTTGCACAATGCTCGCCCAAAATGTCATTGTAAGCTTTGAATTAGTTAGCATGGTTCTTGCCATTTCAATCAGTTTCCAATTCTTCCTTTCGGCAACACAATTCTTATGTAGAGTGCATGGATCACTGTACTCATGTAATTTCCCTTTCTCAAAGGAAAATGATTCGATCGCACTGTCCTTGAATTCCATCCAATTGTCACTGTTCATTCTTATGATCTTTTGTTTACAAAGATTCTCTAGTCTTAGTACTAGATACTTTAGGAGCTCAAGTGTTTCATCCTTGATTCTTAAGAAATAAGTCTCTAAGTATCTTAATTAATCATCAGTAACAACAAGAGAGTAAGATTTTCCACCTATACTCCTCATCCTCACTGAACTGAGAAGATACATCTGCAATAAATCGAGAGAAGTATTGATAGAAGTCACCGATTTTGGCCTTTGAGATTTCTTCACTTGCTTTTCTAGTTTGCATGAAACATGAGTGATCGTTCATGGAAAAGGTTTGCTTTGGTACACCTTCCACTAAATTGTTATGAATTGGATGATTTATCTTTCTCAAATTAATATGTCCCCTTCTTCTATGTAATATGACAAATTCCTTTCTCTGAAGCCTTAGAGATCAAACATGTTGCAGGAGCCTTGGACGAAACGTTACTCATGTCAAGCGAGTATGTATCACCCTTTCTTGGTAGTCTATACAAAATCTATTCCACTAGAATAAGAAATCCAGGCCTTATTATCAGACATTCTGTTGTAGTGAATCAATCATATACTTCTTATCACGGTCTTAGGAAACGTTGAAATATTTGATATTCAGTTCTTCGACACTTGAGTTGGTCAAAACTCACCACATCCAGACTGGTAATATAACTATTGTTATCACCAGCAAAAGCTATATAACCACCGTCAAAGGATTTTAATTCTCGTAGCAAGGTCAAATTCGATGTCATGTGCTTGCAACACCCATTATCAACAACCCAAATGTAGCTAGAAAATCTCCTTGAACATAGTTTAAAAAACTTAGTTTGAGATCGGGACCCAAGCTAGATTTGTCATGGGTCTTTCGGATGAATTACATAAGAAACTTCTTGTAACTTATAGTCTCATTTATCATCCCTAGTAGCTATAGATGATCCTCCACATTGAATATTAGGATTCTTTTTTATCATCCCTAGTAGCTATAGATGATCCTCCACATTGAATATTAGGTTTCTTCGAAGACCTTTAAGGAACCAATTTAGATTTGAATCAATTTTCTTTTGAATTGTTTTTCAACACTTTATTTGTAGTAGGACCATTACTTCTTGGTTGATGATTCTGTAAAATTGGTTTCACCATACTTTTGGGTTCAACATATTCACGAATTTACTGTCTCTTCAACTTGTCACAATTCTTTTTTACCCAACCATTTCTTAAGAGTTTAGTTTTGAAACTACTAAGTTTTATCTGTGACACCCGGCAAACTCAGGATAATAACTTTTATCAAACTTATAAGTCTACCTTAGCAAAACATTCATAAAACATACTTAACTGGGTTAGTTGAGTCGATTTGATAATTCGGATGATCATCGGGAGTCATTATGATGATTCATGGAATCATCAGGAGTCGTTACGATGATTCGTAGAATGATCGGGAGTCGTTACAATGAGTCGGGGAATCATCGGGAGTTATTACTATGATTTGGGGAATCATTGGGAGTCGGCTCAATGGTCCGGGGGATAATCGGGAGTCGTTACGGTAATTCGGGAATCATCGGGAGTCGGTTCGATGGTCCGAGGGATCATCGGGAGTCAGTTTATATCCATGTGTCCAAGGGTTGGTGATTTGGAGGATCACCGGGTTAAGAATGTTTTACGATCAGTGTATAACGTGTCGATATGTGTATGTGTGAAATTATGTATCAACATGTTAGATAGCTAGCTAGTAGTGTGCATCAGCATATGAGATAGCTAGGTAGTAGTGTGCATCAGCATGTTAGATAGATAGCAAGTAGTGTGCATCAGCATGTTGGATAGCTAGCTAGTAGTGTGTATCAGCATGCTAGATATCTAGCTAGTAGTGTGCATCAGCATGTTAGATAGCCAGCTGGTTGCCTGTTACAAAAGCTAGTCGCCCCCTGAGTGTCAGGCGACTAGCAGCAGCTATAAATACCATATTTGACTTGCTAAACATCATTTGTGCAACCCTAACTCGCCCCAAACCTCTCTCACACTATCCTTAACCTCTAAAACCCTTTTTGACCTGAATCTACCATTTCCAAGCCTAAAACATCATTTCTAAGCAAGATTTAAGGTGTGTTATTCATCCTAAACTCTTGTTATGTTATTAATTAGAACCCCAAATGTCCAGACCTGATTTAATAAGTTTTTATCCTTGAAAACATTTGAAAACTCTTGAAAAACAGATTTCTTAACATCTACATGAGTTTTTGATAAAAATACAAGCTTGAAATGGTTTTTGATGATCTAAACATAGGGATTCTTATGTACTTGAAGATTTGATAATATGACTGAGTGTTAGGATGATTATCTCAGATTATGAAGGTTGTTTGATGTGTTTTATTGATAATATGAGTTTTGACCCGTTTGAGGGCATTAGAAGGATTTGATGATTGAATGTTGTTAGGGTTTATGCTAGAATGATGTAGCAACAACTTGATGGTGATTATAATGTGTTTGCATGATGAAATCCGATTATTTTCCATTTAGGGTAAAGTTTTCATACGACGATGTGATGTTTTCTTAATATTATTCCATTTTGGGAAAAACATGCAATTAAAGCGTTAAGCTGGTGATAAATTGGGGATTCTTGATGGGGTTGGGTTGTTTAATGATTGTGGATTAATATTGGGTGTTTCTACATGATTCGGATCTGATTTGAAGGGTTTCGCGCATGAAAAGAGCCACCAGCCTGCAGGCAGGCGACTAGCTTAGCTAGTCGCCTGGTGGAGGGCAAGTCGTGCCCATAAGCAGCAACTAGCTTAGCTAGTCACCTGTTGGTGCCCAATCGTGTATTTTTGATGCATATTCGTGTGTTTTGATGCCGGAAATGGTTTTTGGAACCCCGTAACATGTTTTGACACCTATTAACATATTATAAACCCCGTGACATGTCTAGGAACCCGTAACACATGTTCTGACTCATACTTGCATTATGTGAACTATATGCTAGACTTAGTTAACTATTATTCATATATGGTGCATATCTACTCATGATTAGTCGTTTACATGCATTTGACTAACACGGGGTATATCGGGTCACCAACTGGATGTCGGTCTTGTCTTGTGTAGTCGTGTCAAACGTTAAACGCTTTTTACAATCATTCAAAGTCAAGGTCTTGGACACTAAAGGTTATCTTCCAAACGTATCATTGGGTAAACACTTATAACTATTCATGGTAGGTTTCCACTAGTCGGGACTACCATAACAAGTCTGGTTTACCATTGTCTTGAAGACGTAACCTAAGATGAGTTCCACGACCCCTTTTTCTGTGTTTTCCATTGGGATAGAAACATGCTATGATTTACTAATTTACGGGGATTGCATTGTACTGTTATATTACTTGATTATGAACAAACTATCTGAGACAAACAGGGTGCAAACAGTGAAGCGAACTATAAACCGAAAAATATTACAAACAGTGGTGCGAACAGTTAGTCGAACAGTGGTGCGAGCAGTGTTGCAAACAGTAGTGTGAATTACCAACATCGCTTTCAGAACTTTTTAATATAATGAGTATTGAATGCAAATCAGGTTTTCTTTATCTATTTTAATACAAAACCTATGGACTCACCAACATTATATGTTGACCGGTTTTAACATGTTTTCTCAAGTCGCTAAGGTAGTAATCAAGGATTAGGATGCACGGAGTCGCACTGCATTCTATTGTTCATTTTCCACTACATGAACTTTGCATTTGGTAACTTCTAAACAATGATATGTATTGGTTTTGAGTTGTATCTTTTCAACTAGTTTTCATTGTAAACCTTTTATGCTTCCACTAAACTTTTAAATTCCGTGGTTGTTTCAACGTAATCTTTTCTCATATAGATTGTCATTTATTGTGATTGTTGACTTGGATCCTGGTGTGTCACGCGCCTCGCGGTAAAACCATGCACGTGAAATTTGAGGGTGTGACATTATCAACGTTGTTTTTCTCATTAAGGGCGTAAAGGGATGGACAAGCATTTTTTTTGCTTTTGATTTATAAGAATAATTAACAACATGAATAATTTCACCACATCAGTAACATATACATTTGTTAAAAGATTCCCTATTTTGAAAAATTATTGCTCATTATGAACCCCATAATAAAAAAATCCGGATGTTGATGTTTGTGATGGAGATGTTGTGAGACCCGACAAACTCAGGTTAATATTTCTAACAAACACTTAAGTGTACCTTAGCGAAACATTTACTAAACGAACGTAATTGGGTTAGTTGAGTCGGTTCGATGCTTCGGGGAATCATCAGGAGTCGGTTTACACACACAATGTCCATGGGTTGGTGATTTGGAAGATCATCGGGAAACACACGCGCATGAGTCTCGTACTCATCCATTGGTGAAACAACAATACAATATGGGTAATTTGTTGATAATTACATGTTATACGATCATTGGTAGCTTAGGAATACGTGTCTATGTGAAATCATATTATTATATGAGTTTTGTGCGTTAACTTGAATTTGTAGGGGGAGGGCAAACCCCTATCCCATCAGGTATAAATACCCCGCTTTAAAATATTTTCATCATTCACAACCCCTAACTTGCCCCCCAAGTGCTCCCTTTGAGCCTCTAACCTCAGATAACAAGTTTTTGCCCTAAAACATTTGATATCCAACCTAAAAACACTTGCAAATCCATTAACAAGTTTAGATCTAAGGTGTGTATCATATTCAACTTATTTTCCTTTTATTTTCATAATGCTTTCATAAACCCTTGATGTCCAAAACCTGATTTCAACATATTTTCATAAATAAAAGTTTTCCTACCCATATCCTAAACAAGATCTAAACCATTCAATGAATTTTATGACAAAAACTCAAGTTTTCAAAGATGTTGGTGATCTAATTATAGGGCTTGTGTGTTATATGTTGTTGTGATGATAACATGGTGTTGATATGATGATTTTTGAGATGTTAGAAGCATGTTTAGGGTGTATTTGGTTATTATATGGTAAGCTATGAGTTTTGACCCATTTGGGGATTTTCTAGATATTTAGGGCATGATATGATTGTTTTGATAATAATGGATTAGGATTCATGGTAGATTAGTCATAACTGAGGTTGATGATAATATTAACATTATTTGATGATAATATGTGATTTTTACCTATTATGGAAAAAATTTCAAGCATGATGTGACATTTCCATAAACTTTGTCATTTTGGGTAAACTTGTTCTTGTGCATATAACCTGATCCGACAAGGTGCTAAATGGTGCATCATAGTTATAAATAGGCTATGTATGGATTTAGTATTGATTGGCAATGATTCAGCAAGTTTCGGGATCGATTCGAGGGTTTCGCGCGACAAAAGTGTTGTAGCACCTGCAGGGAGCGAAAGGCTCACCGCTTCGCCTAGATTGAGACCACTTCGTGTAGAATATTGACCCCTTCGTGTGAAATGAGACCCATTCGTGTAAAGTATGGTGATATGACCCATAACATGCAAATTTACGTGTTTTACGTGTAGGGTACCTGATAACTTATATGTGACTGTTAAACTGATATTGTGGGTCACCAACGGGATGTCGAGTCTTATGTAGTCGTGTCAAAGTCAAAACACTTATACAAATATACAAAGTCATGGTTTGGACAACTAAGGGTTATTTGACCAACACCTTATCGGTCATTACACTTATAGGCATCTTATGATAAGTTTTCAGTAGTTAAAGATTGTCACATACATCTGGTTATTTATATATCGAAAATGCAACATAAGTCATGGTCCCACTTTTACATACTTTCTCATGGGGGAGAAAAATGCTACATACTCGGTTTTTCTTAAAGATCATTTATTACTATTGTTTACATTTGTTTACTTTGTGACTCATCTAAGTCCTAATGGAACCACTAATATGGGTATACAACGAGGGAAATGTGGATAGATCTATTAGGTCTGACAAACCTCACCCGGGTCAACTGGAGGTTGAACGGGTGCATATTGTCTCGAACACATAGCGGTTACCGGGGATGACGGTAACCGAAAAGGCAACACACTTTATTAAGCAACAACACAGTCAGCAATGGTTCCAATCGCATAGTAACAAACTTAACGTCTAGCTAACGTTCGATAAAATAGTAAAACGTATTTGATCTTGCAAACACAGATTTTTAATCTAAAACCTGTGCACTCATTGGCATTATTATGTTGACACATTTAGCATGTTTTCTCAGGTCGCTAAGGTAGCAACAGAGATAAGACACACTGGAGTCAGCATAGCGTCTCATGCATTGTTTTGTTAAAACATTATTATTAATTCGGTTTTAAACTTCTGTTACTTTGGTATTTGGGTTGTAAACGTTTAAACTGCTTACGGCTGTGCGCATATAATGTATATACGTGTGGCCCTCGGGAGGGGGGGGGAGTAAAGTTGCACTAGTTTTAACTTTATGTTACTAATTTCGTGAAAATAACATTAAAAAATGACGGACGGTTACTCATGTATCAAGTGGTAACGTTGATAGCCAAAAGACAAGGGGATAATACACCAATCGGGTTTGTCCTGATTGCTAAAAGTTATGTCCCTTATATCTAAGACTTTATACAAAACCAGTATTTAGTCACGAGTCTCACTAGAAGCAACCTCTCTATTCTTATGGTGTAGAGGTAAGGTTGTCTAAATCTTACCATCCTCAAACCCTACCTTAGCTTTTGCTATTTGTGGGATTAATTGATTATGATGATGATAATGAAACATTAAACTGCTTTCGCTGGATTTGAACTTTGAAATGTTGGTTTATTAGGTTATTTTACTCATATAGTGTTCGTTTGTTGTGACTGTTGATTTGTATCCCGGTATGTCACGCGCCTTTCGGTAAAATCCTACAAGTGAAATTTGAGGTTGTGACAGACGTCCTGTCAATGTGATCAATTTTTTTATCTCTTTCCCTTAATCTCCTTCTAAGATACCTATCGTTTGATTCATTTCCAAATCTATATGCTTCATTATGTTAAAATAAGATTTCACGAAAAAAAAAAAGAAAGAAAGATTTTCGTGTAATTAACACACTTTGTTGGATTAGTTTTCACGTTATCAACTTTCCCATTCTAACCAATTGGCTTTGGTTTGACATTAAAAAATTTGTTTAACTGGTTTTTTTTAAAACCTTTTCAATTATTTCTGGATAATGTTATATATAAGTAGTGGTTAGTGTACAAAGATGCAGTGGCGGATTCAGGATTTTTTTTCTATGGGTTCCATTTTTTGTTGGTTAAATTTCTCACAACCATATGTTAAAATTTTCGGGTCGGGTCGGGTCCGAAAAAGTTTCCGGCCCTTTTTTGCATAGAAAGCCAAATTTTTATATCACCCCCTTAATAACTATATGATATTTTTTTTATCCCAAACCTAAGTTAAAACGAAGTGACTACAATTGCATATAAGATATAACAAACAATTGTATTAACATTGATAACTCCTCATATATGAACCGGTTAATATGAAGAACTGGTGGGAATGGTTAACTACTTGAAAATAACTCAATGTAACAAGATTGTTAAGAGTTACCGTTCTTAGTGATGAAGTTTGTTGCTCTTTCTAGTGACTTGCAAACAGGGAACGAAAATCTGAAGTCTATACAAAAAGTCATCTCCATTTGTTCTATATATACTGCACAAATTCAAGATAATTCACACTTTAAACTGGGAATCACATATACTAAAACATTTGATAGATCAGCCAAGAAGCTAGTTAAGTTATTCCTGCTATTCATATAAGCATCATATCAAAGTGCCTTTTAAGAAGATAGTTAAGTTATTCCTGCTATTCATATAAGCATCATATCAAAGTGCCTTTTTCATTGCCAGGCAAAAGCCCTTTACCCAAAATAAATGTGCCTTTTTCAAACTGCACAAAAAATAAAAACGTATAACTAAGTTATTCCTGCTAGTCATCTCCATTTCTACCTTTTTTTATTCTTGTTGCTCAAACATTTGATAAATTAGTAAAAAACTCAGAAGACAACAATATTTTGCCTATGAATATTGTGTATATGGGGTATTCAAAGTGCCTTTTTCAAACTGTACTAAAAATAAAAAGTTAGAAAGTTGGTTTAGTCAACTTAAAATTATAAAAACAAAACTAAATTAATAAGGAAAAATGAGGACCTTGCAACATTGATCAACATTCTTACTCATGCTATCCCATAAAAATTCAAACTTTTGATTAATATGGTAAAAAAAAAAACTAAAACAGTGTATATACAAATTAAACTATATATAATGGTTCTCATATGCCCCTTATAAATTACAGATTCAGAAGACATGGCAGAGCTTGATGGTCAATGACATATTGAAAGACATTCAAACACAACCATATTGGTTAACGAAGGCAAGCACATTATCAGAACTACTTCAAATAGATGTTAATTATCTACATAATAAGGTGATGAACTACTTCAATTAATAAACAAAAACACTTTAAAAACACATAACCGAAGTACCAAACCATTACCAGCATGAAGCCGTGGAGGTGGAGGTGGAAGGAGCAGCGATGGCCGGAGTAGGGGCTGGAGAGGGTGAAGGAGAATGCAGGAGGCTGAGGCTGAGCCTGAGTGAGGAGGGTAGGGCATGAGGTTATTGTTAAAATAGGGTGACATCTAAAGGATGCTGGATGAAGGAAGTTAGGGTTATTGTTAATAGAATGTGGGTTTTATTTAAAAAATTAAAAAACAGAAAAAAGAGTCAAAAAACGGAATCGAACTCACGACCTTAAGGACAAACACAGTGGCTCTTACCAGTGGAACACTTCTTGCATTTGGTTATGGGTTCCCCATGTAATTTACTTATGGTTCCTAATATATTTTTTTTATATATATTCTCACTAAAAATTTTAAAACGACTGGTTTCCTGGGAACCCGATCGTTAAAGCCTAGATCCGCCCTGCAAAGATGTGTTTTAGTGAGATGGTAAGAAGGAATAGGATGATGACTTGTGCCACCAATTAAATTTAAATTTGAGTGACTATTAAGGTAAATTTATTTATACACAAAATATTGAATCAATCATGCATTTATTCGAATTGAAGTGTTTCAAGGGATTTGAATTAAACAAACAAAAAATGACCCTATCAAATCAAACTTATTCGTATAAAACACTATACATTCACAAACAAAACACAGGCACCATAAAAAATTAAAACACTAGAATTAGATGCATTCTTATAAAAACATTATATTGTATACCAAGATTGTAAGCACTGACATTATCTAAACAAAAATAAAATAATTATATTAAATCAAACTCATTGATATTAAATGATATATGGTAAACAATACACCAAACATAATGTGTTTTATTTACATAGATGTGTTTTATATTAATCAGACTAGTTTTATAGTGTTCTATAGACCAAAACACATCCAAAAGTTTAAACATAATTTTTATATGTATATATAGCAATATGGTACTTATATTAGAGATAAAAAATATTGGTTATTATGGTGTATTTTCTTTTTTGAATAATTATGTATAAAAAAGTTGTTGCCATTTAAAAACGATGCGCAGAGTTACATGTGCTTGCATGTGAGTTTTCTAAATTTTGAACATACCAATTTACTATTATACCTCTATTTAGTCAAAAATTAGTCAATCAAAATTATAACATGTATAAAAATTTTGCCACTTACCAATTCCACCCTCAATTTTTAGATCTAATGACAAAAAAACACTTTCTTACTCTTCTCACAAAACACACTTTGTACACTAACCCTGTCCTATATGTTTCATGTTTACAGTATGTGTATATGTTTATAAACAACAAGTTTGCCTAAACAACAAGTTTGCCTCTAGCACTTAGATCTTACTTTTTTTAATTCATTCAAAATTTTGGTCCTATTTTTTATGTCGTTCGAAGTCCAAAATTTTAAGGGTTATTAGGAAAGACTGTGAAACATGGTATCTATTTCCCAACAAATTAAATGTCAGAACCACATCCATGTTGAGAACTTTGTTATCATCAAATTTGATGTTTTTTTCCGTTTATCAATTAGAACATAGTTTGAGAATTAATTCAAGTGGTGAAAAAGTTCTAAATATCAAGGATCCTTAACATTAAAAGGATACGAAGGAATGTGAGTTTTGATTTAGGAAATCAATGTATGAGACTAAAAGATTTGGATTGAAAATTACAAGAAAAAGTGATGGAATGAGTTATGAAGGGTAAACTAAGTATAGCCTACAATTGTTGACTGTTTTCAACTTCCACCCTAATTTTTTAAATATCCATAACTTTTTCATACTACATTATTTAAAAAAAAAAATTATACCATAAAAACAACATTTTATCCTCATTAATTTGCATATTCTACTGCGATACTTAAAAAAAATCGTTTTCGATTTTTAACGTGCGTAATTATCATATATAACGTGCCTAATTACATATATAATGTGCGTAATTGTCATCTGTAATTATCAACTGAACCGTGTGTGTGGTTAGTAACTGACGATATTATCCTTTAATCTAAGAACACGCGTCACACTCTAGTTCCTTTTGTATCCTTTGTTCATTAAGCTTATATGTACAATAACATTGCTCTTCAAATGATAATTCACAATCTACTGTTTGCTTAAATCCATATTCAATTCATTCATTATTTAATTAAAATATATTTAAACACCACTAAATTGAATAGTGGGTTGTGACTAACATGCACCGATAGCATATTCCGTAATTTTGTAGTCTTTGAGGGTGTTTGTTTCCGATGGCAATTGTGTAATTTTCGTTGTCTTTGAGGGTATTTGTTTAGCACCCTTTTTTATTTTAAACAACACATTATATAAATATATGTATGTATACGTGTATATATACATATGTATATACATACTTACATATGTATATATTATGTATGGTGTATAGGGTAGGGTTCCTGTAAGAAAATTAGTTTGTGTGAGAAGTGTAGGAAGGATTAAAAATTGATATGTATGCATCATTTTTTTTGGACATATTCATGATGATTTGGATTGTTTTGCAT